>VZTJ01002533.1:416631-429919 GCA_013397795.1 Orthonyx spaldingii | reverse complement strand
AAAAAGAGAGAGAGAGAGAAAGAAAAGAAAAGCCAAAATCACTCCATGCCCTAATTTCTACCACTCTAAGGCCCATGAAAGAAAATGAGTTTTGTGCTAATGTAGGTCTCAATGCACCAAAAAGAAATCCCAGCTGGGTTGCAGCCTGCCTGGCTGCAGTGTAAGGATTTCTTGGAGCACAATGCAAATTATAAGAATGCAGCCGACCCCCGTGCTAGCCAAGGAAGGGACATGGGGCTGTGTGCTGTCATCTTGTCTTTCCTAAACTGATGAGGCAGCCTCATTTCTGTGTGTGTGTAATGGTAGGGAAGCACAGCAGTTTGGACCTAGTAGGTATTACACAGAACTAAGCTACCCTGGATTTATATTCATCCAACTTTTCCAGTTGGTGGAGTTACCCAAGTGCGAGCCCCTGTAGTGGGACTTCCACCAGAGTCAGTCTTGCATGGATTTACTTTCTGAGGGAAAATTATCCAACCAAGCTAAACCATTTCAGGCAGAGCAGTTGTAAGAGCTTGTTTACACGAATCTGTGAAGAAAAGTTGATCTGAATTTTTAAGTGGATTAGTTAAACTGCATTAATTAAAGCCCTTTGTGGGAACTGTCAAAATTAAAGTGTCTTTGATTTGATTTGGTTTACTTCTCTTCCAAGGCTAAGCCATATTAAGGCCACTTTACTTGTGAAATGGGAGGTTTAATGCAATTTATTTAATTCACTTTAAACTCCTGCCTTTAGTTAATTTAAATCAACTTTCCTGATTTTCCCTGTATAGACATGCCCAAGGAAAATGAAGACCACTGAAATAGAAACACCTAAGAGAAACTTTGATAAAAATAAAAATATTTCATTGACCCCTTCAGGACATTACTTTCTTAACCACCAACAAGATTTGGGAATTGCAGGTAACACTGGCAAGGTCCAAGGACTGAAACACAGATCCTTGGTGCTGAGCTACAGTTGCTCATCAGACAGGATGGCCAGTCCTGCACAAAAGGTTTACTCCAGCCTAAAATAAAAGATGAAAAGCTAAAATAATTCCTCTCAGCCCTCAAAATAAAAACGGAGCTCAGGCTATGGGCTGTGGAGAGGGAAGAAGAGAGGTTGCTGAATATCTGAAAGAAGAAGAAAATTTTATGTAGAGCTCTGGTGACAACATCTGCATCCTTCCTCCCTCCTGAGCCAGAAGGCACAAACAATATTGGCAAAATGCTGTTGGAGGAGACGTGGTCTTCTTTGCCCTGGAAGTGTCACACCTGTTTCAGGCACAGGGACAGGGAACACCATGCAGCAGGTTGAAGCTCGGAGATCTGGGATGTGGAGGTATACAGCTGACTTTGCATGGCATCAGCCCTGGCTCTGCATGACCAGCTCTGAGCCAAGAGCCAATCTGCCAGACAGTCCCAAAGTATCACCTATGAAAATCAGAATTCAAGGTGACTCTTTGAAAACCGTCTATTTCTACACGTGCAAACTGCTTTCACAAGACACTTCAATGCCTACAAAACTCCACACCCTCCATGCATCGTATTTTTCCAGCTCTCAGACTGGTCCCATGCAGCTGCACAGCAGCCAGCCCAGGCCACAGCGAGCAGCACATGCAGTGACAGGGTCACTCTGCCCCAGATAAATGATCAGAGCAGGGGACTGCCACATTAAATGAGAGGCAGGGTGAGACAGACTCCTTATGCTGATCCTTTTTAATACTGAGTCATACCCCACACGGCAGCCTAAGTGAGAGCAGAGGTGGTGATTAGCGGCACTGTGTGTGTTTGGAGAAGGCTGCATGCATGACTGAGCATGAATGGCCTGATTATGAGTGGGTGGAACTCCACTCCAAGGGACTGAGCGGGCAGAGCTGAGGTAGCAATGATTAGCTGCCATGCAAAATAAGTTATTGTCCCCTGGGATGCTAAAGATATACTGTACTTAATAGTTCACTGGCCACATGCATTCCACGGGTGGATATTGTCGCGGCCGGAAACATTCATTCACATAATTAGTTTACTTTGCCAGTTTAAACCAAATGAAAAATCCCCCTGTACAGCACTCTTAAGTTGGCTGTTGAGCCAGTGTTGAGCAGCAAAGTCCTTTTGACTTTGCAAAGTTGTCTGGGTTTCCCCAGAAGGGCGTGAGGTCGTTTAATCACCTATCTTATCACAATGCCTTATCACAGACGTTAGAGGGATGCTCTGGGATTTTCTCTGGATAATCTGACCCCAAGATTTGTAAAAGCAGCCACTGAAATCAATGCAAAATGAGCCTTTGTGTGACAGGGTTGTCACCTGTCCATGATCTTAATTCCAGGTGTGTGACAGGGAGGATGGGAGATGACTCATCCCTTGTCAAAAATCCTGTGTGTCACAGATTTGCAGTTATACCTTTCTCCAGAGGAACCTCAGCTACTTACCCGTAATAAATGATCTTCAGGTGACTTCCTCTCCCTTCTCTGGGAGTCATGAATATATGACTTAACAAATTAATCTTTTCACTTTCTTTCATAGGAAGACAGATACCTTTATATATGGAGTGCCTGAAACAGAAGATAAAAAAAAAGGTCACAAAGGAAAGAATCTGATTTTCAAATAATTCTGTTCATTGCAAGGGTTAGGCCGGACTCTCAACTGCACCAGAGAAACACCATTTAAATCAGCAAATGTACTTCTCCATCTCTTTCTATCTCGCAGGTCCTTCTTTGCAGACACCAACAGTGGCTGGGAAGGATCCATTGTGATCCTTAACACCAGCATAACCACAACATCAAACTCTGCATAATTTACCATTTTGTGAAGAGTAAGGACGGCCTTACTCTTCAGGCCCTCTCTGCTCAGCAGACCCATCAAGACCTGCTGCCTTCTAGTGACTCTGCTTCCCAAGGACAGCACTTGGGTTTGGGTTGGGTGCTCAGGGACATGGCTTTGAGGGGAGAGGACCCTGATGTGCATGCTTGGTGTGGATATCGTGCTCAATCACCCACATGGCAAGGGAGTATAACAGCAGCTGGGATGGTGCCAGCATTTTGTGCTGCATTATTCTGTCTGTTCTTTTGTTTGAGTCTTTTTTGTTAAGCCTTCAGCAGAAAGGCTGGGTTCTGGAAAGGGCTGCTTGGATGTTCATAGTCCTCCTTGTGTGGCAGGGAAGAGCCCAGGAAGTACAGGCAGTACTTAAATTTCCACACACCACTTCCAGTCACCCCCAGAGGCTGATTCTGCTGTGATCCACAGCAGGACATCCTTGTCTCAGGCCTTGTCCTTCTGTTTGCTTGTGTTTGCTTCTGCATCCTTTGCTCCTGACCTATTCAGTGCATTATTCAACCCTGCAATTATTTTTCCATTAATTTTCTCCCTTCCTGACTCATTTAGCAAACAAATACTTCTTGACCTCTCGTGCACTGAGATGCACCATCTAGCCCAGTTTGTTGGAAAGTGGGAATCTGCTGCCTTTGGAAACCCTGTGAGCTGGTAGCAGGGAACAGTTGTCCCCTGGATAAGTTGCTCCAGTTCCACTCCAGAGCTTGCTCATGCAAGAAAGTAATTTTTGGTCTGCATTTGTGCTAGAAGAACAAAACAGCCTGCTCATTTTCTGTCTCCAGGCAGACTTCCCAAAGATTATAGAAAGAGGATGGGCCTAGGGGCTTTCTGGCCAGGAATGCAGCAGACCAAGCGCCTTGGCACAGTCAGGTGGCTGCTGTGTCCAAAGCAGCCCAAAACTGCTGAGTCCCTCAGCCCACCTGCTCACTGATGGCCCTCCTGCACCAAACTGCCTCATACCTGGGTCTAACCCCACAGTGCAGAACCAAGGGGCTGCTCTCTCAAAAGGTCTCGCTGCTGTGCTGCTTTATCTCTGCATTTTTCAGGAACTTTTGGAAAAACTAAAGTAGTGAGAGATTTGTGCAAACAGAAGTGCACTGCATGCCCCAAATGCCTGGGATGAAACAGCATGCTCAAAGCCTGTATGCTGAGCTGCCAGAGTGTCCTCAAAAGCACATCTCATGCCCACTGGCTATTTGGGATTTCAAGGTGGCCGTTTTCATCACAGGGAAACCAGCCTGCCTTTTTTCCCAGCATTTCTAGTGCAGAACAACATGTTCTGTTGTCCTTCTGCAGCTGAAGGGGAATGAATTGGGGGAGATGGAGATATGGGGCTTCTGTGATGCTCTTTGCCATTCCCTTTTGTGCCATGCTTTTTGTTTAGGTGGAAAGGCAGGGCAGGGACGCTGGTCTTAGGTGAGGAAAAGCAGTTTTGCTATGAGGTAACAAAAAACTGCTACCCAAAAGGAGGCTTGGAAAAAGGGTGAAAGATTGGAGAGTATTTCCAAAAATTGAAACGGGACATGCGCCAAGAGCTACAACAAAGTGAGTCCTTGCTGTCAGAGAGGTGGTCTGTCTGGAAAAGCCTGTCAAAGGGGGCTCTTTTCCCAAGGTATTGAAGTTCACTTGTGCAAAAGGAAATGTCCCAAAATATTTCCCTAAAATGACAGCACAAACCAGAAGAACCAGCCAATGAGTTCATCAATCTCAAAATTTATTTTGAGGTAAATCTCACACAGAGATGGTGGGTGGTGCAGAGCTCCCTTTCTCCACGGCTATGGGGAGCTTCCCTTTGGCTGTAGGATCATGGTGGGATACAAGAATGGTGGGTATTGTGGAGATCTCTTCATCTATGGCTGTGAAGAGCTTCCAGCAGCCTGTAGGACCGTGATGGAATACAAAGGCAGTGAGTGGTGTGGAGTTCCCTGTGTTCACAGCTATAGAGAGCTTCCAGCAGCCTGTAGGACCGTGATGGAATACAAAGGCAGTGAGTGGTGTGGAGTTCCCTGTGTTCACAGCTATAGAGAGCTTCCAGCAGCCTGTAGGACCTTAATGGGGTACAGGCCAGGGATAAGTGTGTTTCCTTATCTTTAGGTCACTGTTCTTGTAGAAAGTTCCCTGTAGAAAGTTTCATACTCTCTGGGTGGTAGAGGAAGGAGCAGGTGGGTGTGTGCCATGCACCAGCCATGCTCCTGTCTGGGGATTTAGCTGTCAAAGACAGGAACAACAAAGAATGCAGCAACCCTGCAGCCCCTGCCTCCATGACTGGGGCTCTCCCAGCCTTAGCTCAAGGCTGTCCAATCCATGTCTCCCTGATGGACAGGAAATGTCCAAGCCCAACCATGTCACCAACCCCACTGCAATGTAGGCCACCACCAGTGTCTTCCCTGCTGTGACCTGGACCTTGGGGCTGGTGATAGGAACTCCTGTGTGGGCCAGCCCTTGGCTACCTGGAGAAAAAAGAAGTGTGTTTGCCATGGCTGGAGGGGGCTCCAGCTGCCTGTAAAACCAAAACAGGATTTAGGCTGGGGCTCTCTGCCCTGTACCTCTGACAGGTCTCTGGCTGGTGTTGGAGAAGGGGGAGAAGAGGAGCATTCCATGGTCTGGCCCTATCCAGGAGAAGCAACAGAGGAGGAGCAGCCACCTGCCACCACCACGGGCAGCCCCTGCTACCCTACCCCTGCCACCCACCCCAGTCCTTGGTCACCTGGCCTCTCGTCTGCCAGTCTGGTCTGGAGCAGCCCTTTTCATACCCAAACTGGACCATCCACATCACCAGCACAACCTGGGAGATGGCCACTGCTGATGTTCTGCCTGCTGTGACTCGTCACCAGGGCTGGTGCCTGGAATTAGCACTGCATCACTGTGACATGGCTGTTATCTTCCACCATTCAGCCGAGAAGAAACAATTAAATAATAAAAATACCTAAATAAATTAATTAAAATAGATAAACAACCTCTGGCAATATTGCAGTGGAAAATTAGGTAGCTCTAGCAGCTATTTAAAGAACAGAGCCTCAGAAAATGTTTAAAAAATAATTAAAAGCAGCAAGTCCTACTCACTGCCCAAGTGTAAAGAATTGTGTGGTACTTGCTGCTGAGATTTATGGGTTTGAAGACTAAATTCTTGAAAAATGCTTGTCAAGTTGACTGAAGGCAACATTTCACACTTTTTGAATTAAAGACATGTCCAGTGCAAAATTATGCATCCACAAGTGGCTGACGGTGCTGAGCATGGAGCAGCATGAACTGTACAACTCACACCTTTCTTTCCCTGA
Organism: Orthonyx spaldingii; assembly: GCA_013397795.1. Classification (NCBI taxonomy): domain Eukaryota; kingdom Metazoa; phylum Chordata; class Aves; order Passeriformes; family Orthonychidae; genus Orthonyx; species Orthonyx spaldingii. Next base: position 423,833 of record VZTJ01002533.1, on the reverse strand, counting down.
ACAACCCAGAGAATTTTGCCAGAGCCTGTCCTGTGCTACATACTTCAGCTGGACACTAGAATCAAATTCAGGAATTAGTTCCCTTCTGCTTGGGTTCACTGCAGGCTGCCACACACAGTCTCTTTCACTGACAGGACCAGAGGCACTGGGCACAAACCAAAATACGTCAGGTTCCCTCTGAACATCAGGAAACACTTTTTACTGAGACTGAGAACTGGCACAGGTTATCCAGGGAGGTGATGGATTCTCTAACCTTGGAGATAACCAAAAGCCAGCTGGACATGGTCCTGGGCAAGTGGCTCTGAGTGGCCCTGCTTGAGCTCAGGAGTTGGACCAGAGGTCCTGTGTAACTTCAGTCCTTCTATGAGTCTGTGAACAGGCACCAGCCAGCCCAGTAACAGACTGATACAGTTTGTGTGATGCCACAGCCCTTGGGCTCTCAATGAGCAGCCTCTGTGTGCAAACTCTGACCTTCCTTTGGAGACCACCAGAAGAGTAGGCAATTTACAGTTATCAGATCATCAGACTACGATTTTCCAGGCAGTGGACCTGTTTTAGCTGAGCAGTCTTCAGCTGGGAGAAATAAAGTCCCAAAAGATTCACTAGTCCAATGTATTTTGAACTTAACCCAAGGAAGTTGTCTCAGGCAGCTCATCTGCTGCCTTCAGTAGCCATATTGCCCCTGAGGAAAGCAGGTGGTTTCTAGACATCCATAAAGCTTCTGGGATGAGAACCAGGCTGAACAGCTCTCAACAGTTCATTACCCATTTCTGTGCCTGTGTGCGAAAGAAGGTGCTGACATGTTGTAATCCTCCAGCATTTTGCACCTTCTCTGCTTTCAGTCCTTGCAGAGATAAGTGGTTGCACAGGGTGCAAAGCAGTGATGACTCCAGCCTGCAGTGTTTCCAGATGGGATGAACAGCACCAGGGCTGGAGAGCCCTCCTAGAGCTCCTGCCTGCTTTGCAGACACTGGGGCATCATGGGTGTCAGCTGAGCTCCAGGTAAGCATGTGGGCTTGGTGGTGCTCCTCTGAATCCAGCACAAGTTCTGAACTATTTAAGGCTTTTGTTCACTTGTCGTTCCTCATTTCCTCGTTTTACACAGAAATCTTCACTCCTTTCTTAAGATACTGTTCAAATCTCTTGGCAACTAAACCATGTATGAAAAGGAGTGAGCACACCTTGGCCAGGTTTATGTGCTGCAGGAGGTGTGGCAGTTTAGAGATGACAAGTCAATAGTAAACAAATCCTGGCTGCATGTCTTTTTCACCTTTTCTCTCTATAATGGATCCTTTGGAAATCCAGCACAGCTGGCACTTGAGTAAGGGGCTATTTGGCTCTCTGTTTGGCTTTTCCATCATGAAATGTAGTGATAGTCAGACGAGTAATTGCATAAAAATGGCACCTAGGTGCTGTAAGTAGGTGTTTTCTGTGGGCCTCCTGAGGCATGTGTGCCGAGTTTAAGGATCGATTGGGTTTTTTCTCCCTCTCTCATTCCTGTAGCTGGGATGTGCTAACCACATTGTGCTCAGATGTCCTGCCTCTCCCACTGCAGTGCCAGCTAATGTCTGATTCCAGAAGCTTTGCAGTTGGCAATGTTTTAATAAGCAGAAAGAGCACAGCTTGATTCTCAGGTAACAGGCTGAGCTAGCTATGCTGGCAGTCAGAGCAAAAAACATGGTATTGACTTGAAGACTGAGTGAATTTGGAATAGAAATTGTGGAGGAGGAATAAATGTGGCATACCAGGATGTCACTTTTACACTTTCCAGATGATAACTGCACTCTAAAGCAGAGTATCTCTGACAGTGACGTCCTCTTTCAAGCATGCAACATCTATGCCCGTACTTGGTCCTCCTGCAAACCCCCTGTTTTCCCAGCTTTGTCTGACTCACACTGTGTATTCTTCACAAAAGACACTGTCACAGGCTCTGTTTATGAGAGTTACTCAAGCTTGTTTCCAAGTTAGAATTAGTGGTTTATGAGGAGGTGGATAGGTGAGGAGAGAACTTTCCACTTGGGCAAGGGCATTGGAAAGAACTCACCGGGGGCAAAAGTTGCAGGTTAAGTAGCAGATCTCTGAGTGTGTTGCATTAAAAAGTCCCTGGAAACTCTTTTCTTGCCTCTCATTGCAACATCTTTCAGGTCATCCATGAAATCAGCATCTGAGAGAAGTTTGTTTCATCACCTTCTGTTACACCATTGACCAGGATATTTGTTCCCAGGAAATTAGTAGACCACCTGGAATCTCAGTTGCCTGAGATATTTGGGATGTCACCACATGGTACCCTAGAGGGAACAGATGCCTTCTGGAGGACAAGGCCACATCTGGGTGTGTCCTGGTACAGAAAGGAAGGGGAACAAAGGCTAGAAGTAGCCAGTGTCTTCCTGGTGGCAGGATCAGTCCTTGACGGAAGACCCTGTGGCAACTGAAATATCTAATTTATTTTCAGGAAAGGGTGAAAAAAGGATTAAAAGCAAGAAATCAGGCTTTTTACTTTTCTGGGAGAGGGAGGCAGTTTGATAACAAGCTGCTTTCCCAGCGGCAGCTCAGGGTGATGTACTTCCAAGAGCCACGTCCCTCAGGACAACACCCTTGGCGAGTGTGGCTGACCCTCTAAAAATCCTGTTAAGGGTGTGAAAGCGAATGTCTGTGAGTGAAGGATGCTAAAGCCTCCTTCAGAGGGCAGGGAGCTGGCCCTGAAGGGAGGGATGTTCCACAAACTGCCTTGCACCAGGATGCTTCCACCCTCAGGAGGAAAACACTTCACGGCATCCCCCTCACCTGCTCCCAGAGGCAACTTCTCTCTTCCAGAACTCCAAAGATGTGTGTCTAAAAGACATCAAATCATTATTTTATCAGGCCATGTTTGGCACTAAGGATCAAAATTGGGCCTTTGTAAAAATCTTTAGGAGTGTCAGGGAAAATCAGGGAAATCAAGGAAATCAGGGAAAAGTCAAAAGCATAGTGAGAGCAGTCATTTGTTTGCCTCTAAAAAGTATGTCTGCAGCCTGAATGTAATATTCCTGGAGAACCCAAATATGGAAACAACTATAAAGAAAGCTCCAAGTATCACATTCCACTCTTCAGAGCTCGTGTAATACAAACTGAATAAAAGTTCCTAATGGAAAAAAAGGTAAATGAGTTATTTTTAAAATTTATTTTAATGGTGACTGTGTTATTAATAATGTATTTAGAGAGTTATTTTCAGCTATGTCCCTAGATCCAGTGAAATAATTACATGCTCCAGGACAGCAGTAAAAGGATGAGGGACTACATATATCTTAGTGACCAGTTCTATAAATATGCTGCTAAAAATTAGTAACCATTGTCATAGCTGGCTCAAGAGAGACTTGTTAACTAATTATAGATCAAGCTGTGCATTAAAATTAAAGCCATTTGCAAGATATTACAGCAAATGTAATGTTCCCAAGAGATGTTAGATTGAACAGTCTTGGAACCTCAGGTGGCTGCGTAACCTCTGCAATTGATCAGTGCAAAAAACAAGTTTTCAAACATTATTTGAATGTCATGCAGGGATTAGGTAGAAATACTACTTAGGATGGGTCATTCCTTGAATTCCTTGACCTGAAGACCCAACAGAAGATATACTAAGCAGAATACAAATTGCCTGGGTAAGATGCTTAGATATTGGCAGGCTTTAGCCATTGCTGTCTGGTTTTGTGTTTTACAGTGTGTGCATGATGGGATCTCAGTCCATGATTAGCAGCCTTGCCACAACATAAAACACACAGAGCAATAGCAGAGGCATTGTACTCCCCAAAGCTGTATTTCAGGCATGTGAAGTTTGTTTCCTGATTTAATGCTGCCACAGTCAAGCAGATTTGGTGCATTACATGGGTCTAATAAGAAGATTTCATGAGTATTTTAAAATTGTGGGTAGCATGAGAAAGAGGAGAAAGTATATTGGTAAATAAAGCATATGCTCATGTAAACCACAGACAGAATTTCCAGGAATTTATCCTAGAACAGAATCCAGGGCTGAGTGGCTGACAAAGGTTACAGCCCAGTGAGTAGACACAGGGAATCTTTATCACCTTGAGCTGCAGCTTGATCACCAAAAATAGACAAAAAAATACAAAAAAAAAGAAAAAAAAGCAATACACAATGCAACCTTGAACATCAAAAGGGCCGAGCGGGCTGATGGAGAGGAGTGGGACACTTCCACCTGCTTGATATCTTTGCTCTGGCTAAAATATTATTAATACTTTAGTATATTGACCACTGCTTATTTTTCTGGAGCAACACCTTTAAAAACCACACTGTGCAATACAGAGATGAACCTGGATGATGGCTGGTTGAGATCAACTGCACGAGACAGCACTGTAAAAAATAGACAAAAATCTGGACTGAAGCTAAGCCTTTTTTTTTTTTTTTTTCTTAATTTGGATTAAATTTTCCATTTGCCAATATAGAACAGAGCATCTGGTTGCAAAGAAGCTGGTGGTAGCTGGACTGCAGCATTCCATTACAACTAATCTGCATCACTAGATACTTCTAATGTGCCTGGAAACTATTTTGATCCAAGAGTAATTGGTTGACTGTACGCATTTACAGGTACACAAAGAAAACAAAAATTGTGACTGAGGTAAAATTCAGCTTATTATTTGCTATTGTGGCATTAATTATTGACCAGATTCTTCAGTTACTGAACAATTTAAATCTGCCACGAGCAGTAGTCATACTTCTGAACAATGTGCTGGAAACTGTTCTATGAGACATGAAGCCTTAAAATGTAGAGTAATAGCACAGCCCAGTGGCTTATCAAAGAATAACCCACCACTTAGGGATCTACTGATCTGGGCAATTTAATGTATTTTATCAAAAAGTCTGGGAAATGTGAAAATGGGAAAGTATTCTAGGGCCAGATAGAAGTGAATTCTTTATTCTAACCTCTTTTCTTTATCCCAAATCATTCTGAAAACCTGCTTTCAGCTGTGCTGGCAACAAAGCACATTGTCACACTCATGTCTTTTTATGTACAATTCTTTAAGACTATTGTTCAAAAATATATTTAGAATAATAATTTCATTTAGAATAACTCATGCTCTAAATTATGTTATTGTTACAATTCTATTGTTGCAAAGACTTCTCCTTTGTCTCATTATTCCCTCACATACTTGCTTGGATCTGCTTTTGTTTTCATGTACAATTTGCATATATCCAAGCAGTCATCTGAAATCTATTGACACTGGCCTACGTGCACCTATTTATTCTAGGAAATAGCTGATGTCTGACAAAAAAATACCACCACTACCACCCCCAAATTAGTCTTGGGCTAGAGGAAAGGAGTGGGATGTTGTGGCTGCATGGGCACCAGCCGGGGTTTGGGCTGGGGTTGGGGTTGTGTCAGGGCTGGGCAGGGACCTTGTAGCAGAATTCTCAGCTGGGCAGGGCAGGAGGGGTGGTGGGCTGGGAGGATGTTGTGTGCCCATTTCTCATCCCATGAGGAAGGTGGGGTGTGTTTAAGGATGGCATGGGACACAGGCCATGGAAGGACTCTCTAGTTCCTCATAATCATTGCCTGGCTGGGCTGTGAGAGGAGGGTCCAAACAGGGCTGCTGGACACCTGAGAATGGAGCTCATGCATGTTAATACATGGAGAGGAAAAATACCTGTCCAAGTCACCAGGAAATAAAATGGAAAGTGCTGTGCCTTAGTATGCCTCCCCTAATTAAACAGAAATCCTCCAATTTAGGAAGCATTGCCCTTTCTCCTGAGATGAAGTAATGACCCCATCCCTTCAGAGGCAGCACAGCTTGTCACAAAACCTGCACAGAGTCCAGAGCTGGAGTACGGATACAGCTGGGAGGGAGGGGATGGGAACCCCTGCGGTCAGAGAAAACTTTTGAAAGGACAAAAGATCATGTAGCGCTCAAAGAAGATAAAAAAAACCTGACACAGAAGTGGCAAATGAAAAACAATGAACAAAGCCTTTGAGGGATGCTGCTTGAAGCAGTCAGGTCAAAGAGCCTGTGTTGGTAGCAAGCCTGGGTCCCCAGCAACACAGATTTCTCTCTATTGACTAGAGAAAACAATCCACCTGTCCTAGATAATTCCCTAAATTAATTCTACCAGAAGATATTACCGATAAGAGGTGACCCTGCACACTGAGTCAGTTTGTTAAAAAAGGTATAGCTGACATGGCCAAGTACTGCACACAGAGGAATCTGAATTTTAGCACTGTGTGTGGTTTTAAAATATCAAGTTTCCATCATTGCTAGTCCCATGGGTAGCAAAGAAAGGGATTAAATAATAATTACTTACACAGCTATATTAAAAAAAAAAAAAAAAAAAAAAAAAAAAAAAAAAAAAAAAAGGAGACTCAAACTCTCAGCTGTATTTAGTGCTTTTAAATTTCTGTACAGCCCCAGAGACAAAAAATGTAATATGCTGACATTTTGACCAGCAAAAAAACCAAAAGTGGACCTCACTAACAAAGTCTCTGGAGATTTAAGAATGCATGGAAAGACGCAGGCAAAGGCAAAGCTCAGCACCACTCTGGGCTCCAGGTGCTGATGATTGCAAGCAGCATTGTTTTCCCAAGATGTAGCCTGAAGTTCACATGGCACTGTAACTCTGGAAGTGTCACCTCTAGGCTGTGGTATGGTGCTAGCAAAGCAAGTCTTAGCCGGCCATTATGCATGAGAAGGTCCCAGGCAGTGACCCAGAAGCTGGAGAAATGAATAATGTGGTTCCCATAGCCCTGGCTCAGTTACAACCAAGTGCCAAAGATGACTCAATTTGGTGGGTAGGCCCTGCTGCTTGAATTTACCAAACTTCAGGAGGCTGCAGTGACACCACCATACTGCCAAAAACTTCCCCAGACCCAGTATGGCCCAGCAGAGCATCCTTCCAAAAGGATACACCCTTCTTTCATCTATTTTCTCTCAGACCCAATCTAGTACATGTTGCCAGAGGATCTCTTGCCTGCATGTTCTCTGGGTGACAGAGAAGGGACCTCAAAAACAGAAGGAAGTCCATCCCTGTGGCATCCAGCTCCATTGAGCTGCTTTCCAGCAAGCCTTGTCCTGTCCTAAGCATTCTGCTGTTGACCAGGTGTGAGCAAAAGTAAACTGAGTGGGATAATTTATGGTTCCCTGATCAGTAGCTTTCCTTCCTTCCTTCCTTCCTTCCTTCCTTCCTTCCTTCCTTCCTTCCTTCCTTCCTTCCTTCCTTCC
>VZTJ01002533.1:397316-416302 GCA_013397795.1 Orthonyx spaldingii | reverse complement strand
GCCTTCCCTCCTTCCTTCCTGCCTTCCCTGCCTTCCCTGCCTTCCCTGCCTTCCCTGCCTTCCCTGCCTCCTTCCCTCCCTCCCTCCCTCCCTCCCACTCCAGGTCTCAGTGTCTGATTAAAGATGATATTCTTTTTTCTGGTTTTGGCAAGGCACAGTGTGCTTCCCTGCCATTCAGTTTTCCTTCTTTCCAAGGTGTCAGGCACCATGTCTGTTTGTCTGCTTTCCTGCTTGGGTGTGTCTGTTTGACTGAACTTTAAGTTTGTGTAGTTGGTCCTCCAGAGCAGCTCTGCACTCCTGACTCTCCTGTTCAGCAGGAGACTGCAAACTCTGAGTTGTCTGTAGAATCTTCAATCCATCTCTGGACCCAGTGTTTTCTCCACTTGCTTACCTGTCATGTTTTCCATCAGTTTTCTCAATCCTCCCTCTTGACAAAGTAAAATTCCACCAGGAGCTTCCTCAAGAATCATGTCCACATCTCAAGCACCCAGACACAGATCACAACCAAACGACAAGAAAATAAACATTTCCTTCCCCTTTCCAGGAGTTATGGATGTGCTTTCATCAACACCCCAAATCACCCTGATATTTTTTCTGTTTAATGGCTGTGGGATGCTGGCAATGCACACAGCTCTGCCGTATGTGAACACTGGTGCCACTGTCATTATCTTCTCAATCCCTGTTGAATCTTGTGCTTCTCAGAGGGTCTTGTATATGACACTCTCCTAGAAAATGAAATGTGAAGATCTTTTCATCCAAAATCCCGAGGGATTCACCTAAGCATTCACATTACAGCTTATAAATGTTCTTGATGAAATGCAAGTTAAAACATCAATATTTTTTACGTGTAGAAATACTATGGAACAACTATAATGCCATCCCTTCTCAGACTCTTCATAGAGAAAATATGCAGAATATCTTTGCTTATTGCTCATGCATTGTTCTGTTACTGTAGGCTATTTCCATTCCCTTGTTCATGATAAATTCATTCCAAGTTGTCACTAAAGCATTGCCATATGTTGCCCTTTGTTTTACAAGGACTGTTACCTGAAGATCTTATTTTACCAAATATTATCAGTTCTGTGCTTCTCCTGTCTGATTTTAGTATTTTCTGTAGTTTCTTGAAGAGTGTTTTGATTTCCAATGGTGAGCATGTGATACTGGAAGCTGCAGATCCCAGAAGTGTTTTTTACTCAAGAAAAAGGGCAGGATGTCCTTCAAAGTACAGTTCAGATTTTCAGAGACCTAATTCCAATCCTTCTTTTTTGTTCCTTTTCCCTTTACCTGATCACTTATCACTGGGAGGAAGACTGTTTCGTTCTCCTCCTTGTCTCATCCCTCATGAACTTTGTCTTCTCCATGCGTATATTACCTTCGATTTTTGCCTTCCTCTCTCAGCATCTGACTTTATACAATTTAAGGCTTGTAACAGTTTCAGGCAGATAAAATATGTCATTTAGGAATGGCTTGGACTGTGCTTGATGTGTTTGCCTTTCTTACTCAGAAGGTGAAAAGTTTCAAAAAAAATTATGTCCTTTTTGTTTAATTTCCTGCTTTGACTTGGTCTTTTCACTCTCCTTGAAAGCAGAGTGAGTAAGTACTTGGGGACTATGTAATTCACTTATAATTGAAACAATAGACCATAAAGGCTCCTTGAGAGCAATTACATCTATCGAGCCAATGAGTCAGTTGTGCATTTGCACTAAGTCCAAGCAGTAAAATATATTTATGATTTTTTTTTAATGAAAGTTACTGCTCACTTAGTCTTTGGAGGCAGCACAATGCATCATGAGACAGGGAGGCTTAAATGTGAATCTTCACAAGCAGTGTGCGTGACTTGCCATGAAAAAGGAGTGCAATATGCTCTGTCTGGGCATGCTGCACCCAACCAAAGAGACAGTATGTGTCTGATTAAATGTGCTCTGAAACATAATGGTTAATCTAAGATAAGTGAAGTAAAAACTAAAGCAAATTTGAGACCATGGTGCTCAAAACTCGATAGAGAGAAGGGGATAAACTGTATATTACTAATACTAGAAGTGCCTCAATTCTTTTGTTTGCTTTTATCTTCAACCACAACCTAGGCTGACTCTGTTGACAAGCCTAGTTGAGGGCAGGAAAAAGCAATTACACTGCATTAAGCCACCTCTCCAAGGGGGATTCTGGGCAAATCAAATCTTGTGCAAGACAGTGGGTTAAAAAGGAAGGATTCAGGGATCAGCTACTGACGGTGTCAGAAACATGGCTGTGTGTGTGGTGCTGGGATCCAGCTGTGTCTGTGCCCCACAACCCTCTGTGATCCTGGGCATGACACTTAATGGGATACCAATACCCAAATGATGGTTTCCACAAAATGGAGAGTGCTCTTTACCTTTTCGTTCTGCCTGTTTTGGGTGATCAGTAGGGCACCTGCTCCTTCATTAGGCAGTACAGAGATGGTAAACTCCATGAGGGCTTTGCACAGGTGTAGCAGCCCAACCCAGCCACAATATGGAGGAATTCATAGAATCCTCAAGGTTGGAAAAGACCTCTAAGATCACTGAACCCATCCCTTAACCCAGCCCCATGGTGCTCACTCCTAAACCACATCCCCAAGTGCCACATCTACATGCCTTTCAAACACTTCCAGGGATGGGGATTCCACCACTTCCCTCTGTATCCTGCTTCAGTGCCTGAGCCACCCTTTCAGTGAAGAAATTTTTCCTAATATCTAATCTAAACTACTTGTTATGATTTGATTATGAGAGATGTGTCTGCGTGAATCGAGGTGCAAATGAGACCATATGCCAAGTCAACAATACTGATTTTATTTAACAGTAAATGTAAGGTAGAGAGATAGATTTAATAGGAAGGGAAGGGCAAGATAAAAATAGTGAGAGACAGAGAGATTAATCAAAAGATATCACCACCATATGGATTCCTGTAGTGTCCCACTGGTCCTTCTTCACCCTGGTCTTCGCTGGTGGAGGTCCCAGAGTCCTTCTCCTGGAGGTACCACTTTTTTACAGTCCTAGTCCTGGGTATTCTTGAGGTGTAGATGCCATTCCCATAACTTGAGATGGCATGTGCATAGGCACTTGCTTCCTTTCCCACAGTTTGTCATGGTGGGAATTTTTGTCTGGATGCTAAGCAAGTCTCTACCTCCATTAGGCCCAGAATTAGCCCCTTCCTTCTGTGCCTTCTGTGCTTATCTCAGGTTCCATTGGGGGGGCTTGTCTTATGGGAAGAGTATTTTGAGACATGTAACTGCATTCTTTAGCTCCTCACACCACCCTGGACACTTCCTCTAGTTCTCTCACTTGACACCTGGGAGAAGAGACCAACCCTCCACTTCCCCACGATCTCCTCTCAAGCAGTTGTAGAGAGAGGATTACATCCTCCCTGTGTGAGACGAAGGAGAACCACATTCACAGCCTCACTGAGTTGGGGCCTGGCAGCTCTATGGTCTCACCAGTTTGGAGGTCCAACCAAGCAAGATAGTTCCATGGAATACCTGTGGATTACTGTGGAAAGAGCTTTGCACCAACAAGGCCTCACTAATTCCAGCATCTGAGCAAGCAGCCCGGGTCTTCAGCACCACGTAAAGAGAGCAGCACATTCAGAGGCTGCTGAGATACCTCTGCTGCACCTCTACAGTGTGGCTTTGCAAGAAATATGTGCTTTATGTGCTGAGGCTTGTTCTCTGCTCCACAGAGATGCTCTTTTCCATGGAGAGTGTTTCAGCTCCCTCTTAAAAGTGAGCGTGCATTAAAGTGCTTCTCGCCACGGAGATAATTGAGTACATGTACAGCATCTATCACAATAAAAGCCAAATCTCAGACAGATACTAGGGCACTATCAAAGACAAAAAAACAATAAATAAGAATTCATAAGGCTTTCAGTCCAATGCTTTCTGGCACCACTCAATCCATTAAAAAAAAAAATCAAGTGTTTGTATAGCACCTAATTCTACAGAGTATACAGACACCACTGCAATACACATACAACTTACAGCTATTACTACTAAAAATAATTAATAAACCTATCATTTGATGATTCTTCTCTCTTTTTTGAAACTGCCTCTCCTTTTTGCTTTCTGGAACCTTCCATATTTTTCTACTTGAAAAATTATCAAATCATTAAAAAGAAAATTGAATTTTTTTATAACAGATACCAAGTAACAGCAAATGTGCACATCCAGGTTATAAAAATGAGGCTTATAATGGCAATACTTATAGATCATTCCTGTTACCACATCAGCAGGGCATCACCAGAACATAGTGCTCCACAAAAATGACATATGGAGCAGCACTGAAAATAACAAGAAATTTCTTGGTATGTCTGATTTTTTTTTACTGTTAATTCAATGAGCCAGCAGCCCTGGTTTTCTTAGTATGTGTTTTTCATCTGGTTAGTTTGTTTGGGGATTTTTCAGAGATGCAGAGGTTACGAGAAAATGGGGGTTCTTTTACATGCACCCTGAATTGTGAGGGAGAAAATACTATTTAAATACCACTTTTATAACACTGATAAAAAAGAGAAGAGAAACTATACATTTTCTTTCATGAGGTCAGATATTCTTTAGGGAATCACAGGCTTTTTACAACCTCTTACAGTTTCTTTCTACTTTTTCACAGAATAGCAGCAAATTCTTCAAAGGACGGACCACCTGCAACTCTGGCTTCATGGAAAAAGGGATGGAGGTACTTAGCACTTTGTTGGAGTCAGGCCAGGTTCTGTATTTACAGTGACATTTATTTAAAACTGATTAATAGATTTGTCCTGACAGAGCTAATGCTCAGGAAGAAAACCACCTGCCAGCAAGTTGGGCACCTCATCCAAACCCGTGTGCCAGGTGTTCAAACTCATGGGCACCAGCTTCTGAATCCTCCAGGACATTGCTTCTGTGAGCATTCCTGGCATGAGCATCTCTGGCTCCTCCAAGCTTCAGAACCCCTTTCTGTACTGCCTGATCCTTTGCAGGCATTCTCAGAAAGTTTATGAGCTTTTTTGCTAAGACACAGATACGCTGACTTCTAAAAATAATTTTAAAAAATCATTACAGTTGAAAATTTCCCAATTTGGAACATGCACAAGGCCTTCCCCTTAGCTTCTGAATTGCACAAAGCTTAAGGTATCACATACACGTTTTGGATAATTGCCTCAAGGAGTGCAAATTCCTCCCTCTCTGCTCCTGATGAGCTCTAGTTGTTAATAAGATAAATTGTACAAAGAGGCTTGGATGCAAAAGAAGAGCACAGTGCAGTGCAGTACAGCTGGTCCACATCCATATGGGAAGGAAAACACAGGTAAAATAATTGTCATAAGGTTTTTAGATGAGACAAACCTTGGGTGCATTGCCACGAGCAAGAGTTTTGTACTGGCTGAGCAGATGTTGACTGGCTTTTCAGTCCCTGAAAATATGAAATGAAATATATAATGAAACTACATCTCTGAAATCTGCCAGTAGGGTGCATCTTTGCCTGTTTGTGTCTGTCCCAGCACTCCTGGAGCAGCACTGGCACACACACACCACTCACACACACCCAGAGTGAACAAACTGGGACTGGGACAACCGATGTAAAGCTTAAAGCCAAGTGCAAGATGCCACAAAGGACTAGGTCACGTTCTCTTCTCTTCAGGGTTAAACAAAGCTTATGTTGGGAAGGTCCTGTGCCTGCTGAATTCAGTCCCAGGTCTACTCCCCTGCAGGGCAAAGAGGAAACAAGCACAGGAAGGTGCAAATTGAGGCAGTTCCAAAAAATAGCAATGTTTGTTTTGACAACACCTAACTTTTTGGGCATGAGTTGGTAGGGTTTTCCTTGGCTTCAAAACCATGGTTTCAACACTCACCATGCCCAAAGTGTGTCAGCAAATTAATGCAGTTTCAGGGGTGGGGGAGAACAGCTCATCAAAGTAGGAGGGTGGAGGAGCTGAGAAATCTTAAGAGAGAATGTTCTGAAGGAAGAAACTGCTGCCCTTCCTTCTGTATAGTGTTGTGATTGCTTTCTTGTTGTTCTCATGCGACAGTTTACATGGGCAGATAGTGACAGGATGAGGTGAGGGATGGTTTTAAACTAAAAGAGGAGAGATTTAGATTAGATAACAAAGGAAATTGTTTCTTGTGAGGGTGGTGAGGCACTGGGACATGCTGTCCAGAGAAGCTGTGGATGCTCCATGCCTGGAAGTGTTCAAGGCCAGGCTGGATGGGGCTTGGAGCAACCTGATCTACCTGACCACAGTGGGGGGATTGGAACAAGGTGATCTTTAAGGTCCCTCCCAGCCCAAGCTTTTCTATGCTTCTGCAATCCTCATCTGTTCTTCACACTCATTGATGAAAGATGTTCAAAAGTATAACACAGAAATAGGCAAACCCTGAAAATATAATGTACCTACCAGAAGAGGTCTAGAAGTAGTGAGAGAAAGGCTGTGCATTCACTTCTTACCGACTTTTCTTTAGGATGGGGGAATGGTGTGAGCTGCACCTGTCCTTCAGGCCTTCTCCTGCTTCTCCAGAAATCTCTCTGCCTTGACAAGTTGCTTTGTGATTGTGAGCCTTCCTCAGGGAAACTGCTGCTGACCTGGCAGCTCCTGCCTGAGAGCGTAGGACTACAGAGAGAACACTGTTTTTCTGTTCTCTCACCCTGTCTGATCCCCTTGGCCAGAGGACGTGGATCTGGCCAGCTTCCAGAGGGTGAATGTGGTGATAAGGAAAAGCACAAAGACTTTGGAAGACAAAGATATAGTGTTACACTGGGCACCAGAAAGGAAGGTAAAGTCATTATTGTGCTGCTGGTGTGTGATACTCAAGGACAACATAGTGCAATCTCAACCATGAAGTCACAATTTATCCCAGCTCTTGGAAATGACTGAATATTCACTCCAGAGGAGAAAAAAAAAAAAAAAAGTTTCTAATAGTACTAAGTAGGGGAAAAAAAGTAGCAATTATTTCTTTAAAAACATTATCCATGTGAATTCAATTGAAAGTTTAAGAATATCCTAAGGGATAGGAACAAAGAACTGACAACAAGAAAAGCAGAGTCACCTTCTGTTTGTTGCCACTGGAAATGTCTCCTGCCCTGCTCTGGAGCTGAAGGAAAGCAGGGAAACAGGCAGGGTCCTTTCTCAGGAACCACAATGCAAGAGGGGAACTCAAACCACATCACCTCACTCAAAGGTTACTGAAAGGTACCCACACCCTCCAGAGATGCCTGCTGCCCCCATCCTGGGCTTTCACAGCCTTCCCAGTAACTCGTCCCCACCCTCCTCATTGCTAATCGTTTCCTAATGTCCAAGCAAGGTTGCTCTTAGTGTGCAACAAACGCCCCTTTACTCCTGGTCTTGGGAATGAACAACGATTATCCCCTTTGCAGCACCGCTCCCTGTTGGAAGCCTTTTTCCACATCCACATTTTTATGCTGTTTTTATCAAACCAACAACCCTGCTTTGGTCACCCTTTCTCGATAGGGTCACATTATCCAAATCTCTGAGCTCTGGTGTGGCTCTTGCTGAGCTCTCCCCTGTGCACACGGATGTCTGTGTGCACATTCACACCCCCTATTTCCTAAAGTCTGTGTGCCCAAAACAGGACACACACCCCAGGAAAGGTCTTGCCCCTGCTAAATAGAGTGGAATAATGGCCTTTATCTCTTACATGTGACATACACGAGAATGGCTCAACAGCATCTTATCTGCTGGCTTATATTCACCCTCTGGTCTAATACAGCCCTGTATTCTTTTTTTAATATACTGGGGCATAGGCTAATATTGACCATTTTGGATTTTTATTGATTTTGCCTTTCTTTCAAAGGCAAAGCATTTTGCACTTGCTTTTATTGAATTTTGCTGTATCAGTTCTAGGCTATTTCTCAAAGTTATCATGATTACTTGAATTCTAACACTCTTCCAAACACTTGCATCTTTTCCCAGAACATTATCTTACGGAAATTGTATCTGAGTAAGCTCTATATCACCAGGAAACTTGGCAACAAGAACATCCAACCATTCTGGAGCTGGGGCAGACCTTGCTGGTGTAAAGTGAGTATTTATAATTTCTCTTTAAGCACAACTTTTTCAGGCAGTTGCACTCTCTGCCTTACAGCGATTTCCTCTGGAGGAGGATATTCCTCCTTGCCAGACATTTTAGCTCTGCCTCCCTCCATTCAGTTCCTCATGTCTCATCCTAGAAAGTGGCCTTGTGGATCTGACATGTGCTGATGTGGGGTATCACCTGGGTTACGCAGTGCCCATCTCTTTGCCTGTCAGAGAGAACATTTTCACATGCCTGTGGCAAGATTTTTATTACAGCCAAAGCAAAACTGCTTGGCCTTTACCCACTGGGCTAAAGAACTACACTGGCTTCATGGGATATGCTTTATTCTTAACAACTCCATGTTGGCAGCTTCTGATAGGGATGGAGCAAATAATTCATTTCAGTATCTTCACAAGTATCAGAACTGCAATGTTTGATTTACAGTTGTGGATCCTCCCTTCCCCTGTTTTTTAAATACATTATGTATTTTAATATCAATTACCAGAGCTGTCATGCAGGTTACACCCACAAAAACAGATGGAAAAATGCAGGGAAAGTTCCTGGGCACTGGGACTGAATTCTCCCTATTTTACACTGTAAGAAGAGATGTTGTTATTTCAGCCAGTTAGTGTCTGCCCAAAGAATTCCTGCACACCATGCAAGAGCTGGTGCAGTCTGCATGAGCCCATCCTGTTTTGAATAGTAGAAATTTAAAAATACAGCTATAGCCAGCTATGCCAGTCAGCCCAGAGCAAGATGATAGCCCCACTGTTGCTTATTCTATGTAGATTGTTCCAATTTTGTTTATTTTTGAAAATTTGTCTCACTGAACACTGTAGAAAAAAAGCCCGGTTTGCAGAATATTTTCAGATATCTGAAATAATTAACCAGGTAGGTAAATGAAAGTATATGATGCACTTCCTACAAAAGAAAGGGGCTTTGGCAGAATGGCTGATGCCAAAAACTTTTGTCTATTTAAAATATCCCCATCAGGAAGTGCCTGACACAGTAAAAAAGAGTACTACACATCACCCTTCAGGACTGCATCTAAGTTGCTGGGGCTGAATCACTCCCTCTGCTCTCCATCCAGCTTGTCCTTAGCACTTGAGGTTTTTCAGAAGAAAGTTTGGATGGGGTAGAGCTAGCCATAGTCATTAATTCCTGGCCAGTCTCTGGAGCTACATTAAGCAAGGCTTCCAATAATGTTTCCAATTAATTTTTAGGTAATAGCGGTGCATGGCGTTCTGCGAGGAACGCTGAAGGTTGGTGGAGGTCCGTTCATCAAAACCTGATGGGAACCATGGCCTCCGTGGTGTACACAGATGTTGTTCTGGTCTAGGGAAACATTAAAGAGAATAGTTAACACAGCAAGACAAAAGATATATCACAGTAAAAGATTTCCAGCTGTATAATTAAAAAGAGAAGAGGGTAAAAGCATATCTATTCAGCAGAGAGAGTGGAGTAATAACTAAAGATAATCTAATTACAGTCTGAAGCAAGAAAGAACTTTTTCCCACAGTTTTCAGTGAGACAGATTACCCTCTGTTGTGGAGGGGACTCAGAAGTGAGCAGAGACTGTAATGATCTCCAGCAAAGTCCTTCTGGTAGGACAGCCAAGGTGTGAGAAGGGTGAGATGTGATGACAGGTTTGACGCCCTGTGATGGTACCAGAGCAGAGATGAAGCCACAGTGCTGACCCACCTGTGGATGGTCCCCTGAGTGAGTACATCAGACCACGAAAAGAGAGTTGATGATGAAGGGCTTGTTTTTATAGAAGACAAATTAGAACAATCAATTTCTAAAATACAGAAAATTGGATGTTCTGGGTGAGAGACTTCAGTACTAAAGCTTTTGTAAGGAAGTTTCCCTGCATATGCCCTCCACTTACGAGAGCCCATGAAAACTTCTCAAGGGCAGATCTTGCCCCAGCGGCCTCAGCGATGAGCCAAGGGGCAGCTCTGATGGGATCTGGCCTGGTCAGCCTGGTGCTTTGGCAGGGTTTGGCCACATCCAGGGGCAGGCCCTGAGGCTGTAGGGTGGAGAGGACAGGGCTCCCTGTGCGGGACATGGCTGATCCCAGTTGGCTCCAATGGCACAGGGCACATCTGAGCCCCTTGGCCAAGCAAGTCCAGATGATGCTCTTACTCATAAGGTTCTGTGCTAGGATAAGGAGTAGGGAGTTGGACTCTAAGATCCTTATGGGTCCTTTTCAAATCAAGATACTCTATGATGACCATAACCCCAATTCCCACCCAGTGCAACCCTTGGGGCCTGTTTTCTCTGGCACAGAGAAGACTGGGACCATCTGAGAGCTGTCTACAGCTACAGCAAGATAGGAGCTGTAAAGACAGGGCAGACAAATGCTCTCAGCCCTGGCAGACAGGATAAGAAGAAGAGCAATGGCCACAAAAGGCAGCATGGAAAATTCAGGTTGGACACAATGACAATCTTCTTCACTCGGAAGGTGGTGAAGCCCAGGCACAGGCTTCACAGAGAAGCCATCAATTTGCTGTTCTTAGAGATTTTTAAAGGTCAAAGCCATGACTTATCCCACCCAGTGCTAGTTCAATATCTCCTTTGAGTGGGTGGTTGGATCAGAGACCTCCAGAAGTCTCTCCTGACCAGCACTTCAATGACTGTGATTATAACAGCTGTAAAACAAAAATGTGGTGGACTAGTTTTGAAAAGTAAGGAAAGTAATATAACTCAGGAAGAATATTTGCAGCCACTGCAAAAGAACTCCCATGCTTAGAATAAGGAGTCTGAAGGTTAAATCCTCCTGAGGAAAAGCTGCAATAAAGATAAAGGTGATATAAAGAAAGTTGGTGAGATCATAATGATAGATGACCTTGGGGGTAATGCTTTCTTTATTTTCAACATTTATTTTTCTTTGTTCTGATTTTTAGGAAAAAAGTATGCGTTCTGCTGTCTTTTCAAGGGAAGCATAGCAGGCGATGCCTCTTGCAGGAAAAGTACAGTTGGGAAACCATTGCTGTGTTCCTGCAATTGCTGGAGGGCTGGTGGACCTGGGGTCCCTCACAGAGCTGCAGAAGTGCTGTGTGGCAGAACCTCTCCCCCATGCATTACAAGCATTCGGGCTTGGACACAGGTGGAGGATCCAAAACTAAGCTGAAGATGAGCGCTGCCATCTCGCATCCAGGTATGAATCCAACTTATCCTATGCAAAGGGTTTCTGCGCTACAGGGAATGAGGAGTAGGGGAAATCACAGCCTTGCTGGAGGCAAGTTACCACCACCCAGAGGATCTGCAGGGTCCTGCCTCTGTTGAGGGAAATGGCTGAGTCTGGAAACCCTCAAGTACTCCACTGGGAGGGGCAGAAATGGCCTGTAGGGACCATGACTGAGAGGTGCTATGGATCCTGTACGTGTGGAATGACTGGCAAGGCTGAAAGCAGGTCTTGGAATGCATCTGTGATCACAGGCAGACATTGCTGTCCCTCCAGCCTCTCTGAAAAACTGTGCCCACATCTGACTGAACAAGTTCAGAAAAGACAAACTCAGTGTGGACTAGGTGAAAGGAAGGGCTTTTTGAAGGACCATGGAGGGCCTATTTTATAATGTCCTGTTTCATAAGAAGTCTTGTTTAGTCTGGCAGAAGAGTGGCTGCAAGGGAACATGACTGCTTTCTAAAAATACAACAAGGAGGGAAACACTGGGGAAAATTATTTAAGTGAAAAGCCAATTCTGGTGCAGAAACAGGTGGTATAAATTGCCTCAGAAAAAGCATTGGTGCAGATTTGTAACCAACTGAACAGGAAGATCTAATAGCTGCAGTGTGTTGAGAGTGGGGGGCATCCAAACTACTTTTATGACAAAATTTGACAGGTTTGAACCAGCTCACGAGGCTGTTTGTAGTAGTAGACAGTGGGACTCAGTCACTCAGGAGTTGTTCTGCCTCTGGCCCTGCAGGACTGGTGTGTCAGAGGACAGAGATGCTGTGACCCCCATGCTGTTCTGCCATCAGGGCAGAATTGCATTGCTCTTTAAATTGCTTTGCTAAATGCAGCCTAAATGTTTTCCTTTGCTTTCACAGATTTCTTGTGAATCTCAACACTGTGTTCCACTGGTGTCCTGTGGAGACACTGCAGTCCAGCCAAAGGACCAACGCCTTCTACTGTGCTTTATCTTCTGTTTTTTCCAGCATTGCCTGACACTGCCTCTCAAGCAGCATGCTATTCCTTCTTCTCCTTTATCTCCATGTTCTCCAATCCATCTGATTTGTCCTCCTTATTTCTTTTCTTCTGACCTGTGCTACATCTGCTTGATCTTCTGTATCATCCTGGATCTCTGATGTCAATTCCCAACTCTTCTACTACTATTGCCACTGCTTGTCTCCCACATCTTCCTGAAGAGGGGCTGATATTTGATACTTCTTACTTCCAGCTGATAATACATGGGAATCTCCACCTAAAAAATTCCATGTGGAGTGTGTGCCTAAGAGGAGTATTATGTGATGTAGAACATAAATTAAACCAGAGCAGAGGTAAATTGACATAAAGTATGGCTTGAGGGACTACAACTGCTCATTTCTGTGAACAGACCATCCATGACTCCAGGACACTGCAAGGCTTGTTTGGGGGGACAGAGAAGCATCACAGCTGGTTAAGGAAGATTTCTTTTGTTTGGGAATTTGCCTGCCTTTTTTTAGGTGTCTGCCTTCTAGCTGAAAAGAAAGTCCTGAATTCTCAATCCCTTGCCACTTGGCTCCTCCTGTGTGGCTCCTCCTGTGGTGTGCAGATGTGACAGCACAGAAACCTCTTTCTCGTGAGAAAGAATCTATTTGTTTATGTAAACTAAGATAAAGGTGTTCGAGCTCTCATGAGTCCAGGTGGCCAATTAGCTGCGGGAGGCGTACAGCTAATGGCCAATCAAGTGAGAGTCCATTTTGTATATAAAAGCTGAATTTAATAAATAAATTAACCTCTTTTGCCACTTGATCTCGAGTTCTCCTTGTTTCGACATCCGCTCAACAGCGACATGCAGAGTGTGTTTAAATTAGATGGCAGCATGCACACAAAAGAGCAAAATGCCCTGCTCAGGAAAACGTGTCCACTGAACCTCCAGCAGAAAATCATGATGATCCCATAGCCCAGAGTGGACACTTAAGGCCTGGTCAGCTGGATGCTCTCTGGGCTCTGCTGGCTGGGTCTCTGTTGGCTCTGGTGGGAATACAGACACCCAGCTCAGAGGGAGATATCCGCATACAGCCCAGTTACATTTCAGCAATCGCAATGCAAGTGCCAAGCATCACTGAAGATGCCCCAGGGCACCTCAGATGTATTCATGGGCCTGTCAGGAATTGCACAGGATCTACAGTGGACTTGTGACCTGAAGCAGGAGCTGTAGTTGTCCAGGACATTTTAAATGGCACAGAAGTTTTACGTGTGGGCAACTGAATCAAACTGTGTGTCTTAATCTGGAGCTGGATCACTGACGAGAAGCTAAAATAAAAATTTTCATGTGCAGCTGAAGAAACCAGAAAACTGGTTTTGCAAGTGCCAGAGCTTCAGTTGCAACTCGATATCAATTATCCACTAAAACTAACACAGACCTAAATCAAAAGGAATCACTCAAATCTCCAAAGAGGAACAAAAGCAAGGTCTGAGGAAAAGGCAAGTGATTGTTAATTGAATTATATCACAGGATACAGTGGCTGAAGACTTTGATACTGTAAATAAGAAAGCAGTGTTAGAAATGGCCTAAACTGAAATAAAACCAACTTTGAATGAAAACAAAGTGTTTGCTGGCTCAGAGATTTAAAATTAACTTGGCTGCTGATTCAATAGATGAAAAATTGCATTGATCTAATGCCTCTGACTTTCCACTTATGTCCAAAAACATGCAACTTAAGTACAGCTCGACTGGAAGATTGCTGTCTGAACAATGCTTTTTTTTTTTTCTTTTTAATGGAAAATTTCAGCTTCATTTTTCCAGCAGTCCAAAACATCCTCTGCTTCCCACATTGTGAGATGACAACAATGCTCAGCTGTCTTTGGCCTGAGTTGTGGCGTCAGGCCAGAAAGTATCTCAAGTTGTGAAAAGTCTTAAATCAACACATTTTACCACTGAAGAGTGAGGAAAAACAGTTTCTAAACCATATGAAATATTCATGTCTAGCATCTTGTGAGATACCATCTGGTTAGATCAAACCAAAGCAGAGCTGATAGTGACAGAGAAACACGCTGGGTAGAAAGTGGGATGCTGTGCCTTGGAGATCCACTGTTTCATGCCCTATAAAAGAGCACTACAAAAGCAGTATCACTTCAGGAACAATTAACTTCTACAAGAACAACAACGAAAACAACAACAAAATCTCAAATAAAAGTGTTGATCTTTTGAGTCGGTTATTAGGAAAATCATAACGTACTTCAGATAATATCACACTTTTCATAAGGGCATTGACAATTAAATTGCAATTTAATATTTGCCTAAATATTGTCTAAGAAAAAAAGGCCAAACAAAAAAATTACCAAACAAGCACTTCTACAGCCAGCACGAAGAATAAACATAGAACAAATCCTGCTGCACACATTGTGATCTCCTAGCATTTTATATTTCCAGAAGTAAATATGTCCTTTTATCCCTAAAAGTGCTTGTTCATGGGGCATAGTGCTTGGGAGACCCGATCTTTTCTCCTGCCAGAGCTACTTTTCTGACATATGACCTTGAGACAGATATTTTGCTTCTGTTACTGCTTCCCCTCCCACTTCCAGCCTCTTCCAAACAGCGACAGGTTTGCTGTGCCTTATACAATGGGGCCTTCAGGTGCCATTGCAATGTAAACAGTGGCAGCACAGGTGCAATTGTGAGTAGAACATGGCTTTGATTATTCAGTTACAAGGTCACCCTTGGGTGACAGAACTGCTGCATAAAACATTGCTGAGCCATCAGTCCGTGGCTGCCTCCTGGTTATACAATAATGTTGTTTAAAATGCACTGAAAGTGTTTAAGGCTTTCCCAAAATTGCCAAGTTTGTGGTGTAGTGGAATATCAGCGGTAAAATGGTCCCACACAGGTGAGTATGAACACAGAGATGCTTACAGTGCTGGGGCTTTCCCCACGCTCACCCCTGTTGTTGGCAATTTACCCATTCCTTTTCTCAAAGTTAATTAAGCTTTGTGCCACTTTGGAGAATAAGGAACTATTGTACAGCTCTGTGGAGGGGGAAGATGAAGAAGGCAGAAATTAAATGGCTGCTTTGGAGCACAGAGCTGGAATCAGGACCAGGGTACTCTCCTTTCCCTCTCTGTGTACCTTGTGATAAAACCAAAATGCTACCCCTTTAACAGCAGTGTCACTCACACAGTATGGGCTCTGCACGGGCTTTGAAAAGCTGGGAAGAGAGCATCAAATGTTCCAGCCCACTTAATTTGAAAGCTGCCTATAATAAACCTTTGGGAACATGTAAACCAGACAGGTCAAATTACATAGTTACACAAATATCACTGGATTTCTGGCATTTAGGAAAAAAAAGGGTTTGATCTGTTCCATTTAAAAGTGCCTAAAACATCCATACACTATGTTAAAATCTAACATTAAGTGCTTTTCTTTTTGTGTTTTCCAAAAGCTTAGCTAGAGACAATTTGGACACAGCATGACAAAACTTTGCCTTAATAACATAAATATCTATGCACAAGTAATTTGACATAGTGTGCCGTTGCAAAATATTTTATATTCAGTAAAATGACAGTTCTTATCTAGTTCTTATCCACAGAAGCCCTTAAAGAAACAATCCATTGCCCTTTAAAAGCCCCTCTCAATTTCTCACTTTCCCATCCATCTTATTTATAGCTCTGTCTTTGTAAAGCGCTCCAGGATCTAAGAGTGAGAAGTGCTCATAAAACCTCCGTGTGAGCCGGGATTTGAAATCAGCAGCACTTATGGATGTTATGCATATGAAGGGAAGACTTGAGTGCAATGTTTCAGCATTCAAACTCGACCCCACACCAGTGTCCTCGTCAATGACTTTGCTTGAAACCAGCACTCACTCGACATCTGTATAAATGCACCAAAATGCCTCTTAGCCCTTCTCCCACTTATTTTCAACAGGCGTTTCACTGTGTCTTTGAGCAGGGATCCTCCCTCCCTGTTTTCCCTCATTGCACAATTGGCTTTCCATGGGCCTCTTTGGCAGCTCCAGCCCTTTCGGAAAGCAGAGCTTATTCCTCCCCTCCTCTTTCAGCCTGGAATTGAGGAGGAGGTCTGTGGCAGGGACTCGATGCAGCAGAATGTCAATGCCAGAAGTGGCCTTTCTCATGGAAATCAGGTGCGGGATCCTGGCATTGTCTGTGCAAGAATGAGAGACGTTGGTGGGTTGGTTTTTTTTGCCCCCTCCCTTTCTGGAAGATTATATTTGAACCGATGAGCTCTGGCTCTCTCATGCCTTTTGGGTGCCAGATCTTTCCTCAGGACTGATTTCTCCATCTCCACCCTCACCTACATTGTTGTGCCATCTCCTTTCATCATGTCCAATTAGTCATTATGGGTTTATCTTGGCTTTTTTTAAGATTTCATGGATAAAAATGCCAAAGAAGTGTACTTGGTTTGAATTTACTCATGCTGAGGACTGTATTTATGTCCCCTACAAACGCTGATTACACTGCTTCACCCCTTGGGAGAAAAGAAAGGGCCCTCCTTGCTAAAGTGGGGAGGAACAGGAGATGTGCTGAAAGGACAGGACTTCCCTGTGGACACACTGAGGTCATACTGATGTATCCCTGCTGACCCATTTATTTATGCCCTTCCTAAGAGTTTGCTTTTCAAAGCCTTTCTCCTGATTTGACTCAACAGAGTTTTTGTGGGGGTTGGTACCATGGACACTGCACTTTTTCTGTGTTACAAATATGAAGGTCCAAGTCCTGGTGTCTTGGTACACAGTTTATCCTGGCTGAAGGTAACATCCAGCCCAGGTGATTGTCTGACTGATCCTGACTGGCCAAACTCACCCCCTTCACAGCCCT
This sequence comes from Orthonyx spaldingii, assembly GCA_013397795.1. NCBI lineage: Eukaryota > Metazoa > Chordata > Aves > Passeriformes > Orthonychidae > Orthonyx > Orthonyx spaldingii. Next base: position 399,311 of record VZTJ01002533.1, on the reverse strand, counting down.
GCGAGCTGACCACAGTCAGGCTCATGGCTTGGAGACTGGAATTAAAGGAACCCATGAAAAAGCAAATTCCATCAGAGCTGGCACCTGCCAGAACCACCGTGCAAAGCCAGCAGATCTGCACACAGCCTGCCGACACAGGCTGGAGTCACCCTCACCACCCACCACGCAAGAGTTGCCTTCCCCTCAAACACTCCTGCTCTGAATAGCACCCAGTCGCAGCATTTTCACAGAATTACAGAATATTCTGAGTTGGAAGGGACCCACAAGGACCACTGAGTCCAGCTCTTAAGTGAATGGCATGTACAGGTATTGAACCCACAACCACAGCATTATCAGTCAGCAACACAACACTAAATCTACTTGGGCTGATAAGAAATAAGCCATGTCATGAGTTCAGTGATAGCTAAATATGTCTTTTTAAAATTATTTCCTTATTACAACTCTGCCTTCAAATGAGCAAGACTCAGGCCATGCATGAATTCACACTGCAGATCCTGGTCTTGCCGTGATAGGATTTAACTGGTTTGCTAATAGTCTGGAAGTCTTTGTGCATTTCAAAGGCAGGAAAACTGTATCCATGCCCTTTCTTCCACCTTCAGGAAAGGATTGCTGAACACATCTCAGCTTGTATTTTTGATGAATATTGGATTGTATTTCTGAATGAATATTCTGATTAAAATAGTTTGAAATTTGTCACAGCTCCAAAAATGACAGCAAGTGGTACACATAAAGCATGCAGTGTGTTCTGCACGTTGGGCAGATGAAAGACAGTGTAATTGCTAATTGATAGCTTATTTAAATATCATGCCTGCACACTTATCTTGACTTAAAGCCTGAAATATGTAACATGCTGATAATGTACATGACTTTCATGAAACAAAGTACAAACTCAGAGTCAAACACACCGACCTTACACACATTGCAAGCTGCATGTGCTCACAGCTGACAAGTGTTTGAAGCAAAGCATTTACACATAAAACATTTATGCACACATTGTGCACTGAGGCATTGAAATATGCAGCCTTCCATATGTTACACATATTACATATATGATATCTATGCCAAGTATTTTGGGAAAAGAAAAAGCAATTACCCATATGCTCTCCAAACAATGGGAACGTGCTGTAAGTTGTGGGACTGGAGAAGCAGCTTGATCCTCAGGGAATAGTTAAGTGCCATGGGATATGGAAGAACACTAAGGATGCAAAGGAGCAGGCAAACTGTGATGGCACAAGCTGGGCTAGTGTAAATGTGTGCATAGAAAAGGCAGCATTTAAATTCACAGAACAGGACAGGATAGAATGGAAGAGAACATCCTGAGTTGGAAGGGACCACCAAGGATCATTGAGCCCAGCTCCTGGCCCTGCACAGCACGATCCCCAAGAGTCACACCATGTGCCTGAGAGCATTGTCCAAACTCTCATTGAACTCTGTCAGGCTTGGTGCTGCGACCACTTCCCTGGGGAGCCTGTTCTGGTGCCGAGCCACCCTTTGGGTGAAGAACCTTTTCCTGGTATCCAACCTAAACCTTCCCTGACACAGCGTCAGGCCATTCCCTTGGGTCCTGTCACTGGTCACCAGAGAGGAAAGATCAGTGCTGCTCCTCATGAGGAAGCTGCAGACCACAACGAGGTCCCCTCCAGGCTGAAGAGAGAAAACGGCCTCGGCCACATCTCATATGGCTTTCCCTCCAGACTTTTTGCCACCCTCGCGGCTCTTCTTTGGGCACTTTCTAATGGCTTAATGTTTTTATATTGTGTCACCCAAAGCTGCCCCCAGCACTGGAGGTGAGGCCACCCCAGTGCAGAGCAGAGAAGGTCAATCCCCTCCCTGGCCCAGCTGGCAAGGCTGTGCCTGATGCCCCAGGACAGGGTAGGACCTCCTGGCTGCCAGGGCACTGCTGGCTCGCGGTCAGCTTTCCACAGAGCAGGATCCCCACATTCCCCTCTCCCTGCAGAGATCCTTGAAGGATCCAGTGCACAGCTCCCCACACGT
>VZTJ01002533.1:354798-394055 GCA_013397795.1 Orthonyx spaldingii | reverse complement strand
TTTTTTTTTTTTTTTGGCAAACCCTGGAGCAGAGCTGCTATTAGCATGTAGAGTTTGAATGCCACAGGCAGTCTGTTGTCTCTTCCTGCTGAAAGAATAATTTAGAGGAGCAGCAATGACTCATTGATAGAAAGTATTAGTTGCAGGAAGGCAAAACCAGGTGAAGTTTCTTACTTTACCACAGACTTACTCTGTGACCTTGGATCAGTCTTTCTGCACCAGTCAGTCCTCTGTTTGCTTATGAATCGGGAATAGCGGTGCTTTCCAAAAATGTCCTGTGGATAAACGTACTAATGACTGTGAAATGCTTATCTGCTGTAGTAATAATGGGTAGATAGCAATGGTATTTCTATTATAGAAGCAGAGAGGCTCTAGCCAGGATGTGAACTGCAGTAGCCACACTTTGATGGAAATAGGAGCTTGCTTAAAAGGACATTTAATAACCTGTGATGTTACATGATTTGCACTGTGATCATCTTGCACTTCATATTTTGATGTAGTGCGTGCTTTCAAAGAGCTGCTGTTCCACACTGCAAATACTTTATGGGTGATGGGTTTTTTTCCCCATCTGTTTGCCTGGAACAAAGCTGGTGTAGTGTCCTCTTCCACTGCTAAGGAAACCTCGTGAATTTCTAATGTGGCAGATTATGCCTGGGAGTTGACATCTCTGAAATACATGATGTTTTTTTCAAGGAAATACTAAATAAGTTCATTTTACCTGTAATGAAAGGCAAACTTAGTTTTAGGGACAGTATTTTTCCCTTCATCTTGTTGGATGCTCTCTATGGAAAATCAGAATTCTTTAAGTATTTCATAGACAAAAACCTAAATACAGGAGTTCTGAAGCTGAAGGAGTTGACTGTGTTGGTTCACACACTGCTCTCAAGTGCACCCACTGCAATAACGGATGGAAGCAGCCAGGCACAGAGTTGGGAGTTGCTGCTGCAAATCCTGACCTGAGTGAAATAAGTTTCCCCTCTTTACAGTTTTTCTTTATACGAACTTGTGCAGCTAGGTTACTCATCTTTTTTTCTAATTTTCTTTTCATATGTTGTAGAAGGATACACCAGGAAGAAGCACTGTTTGCCTCATATCTTGGGGATTTTTTGAAAGTAATTTGATCTATAGTTTCTCACTTACCTACTCATTTTAATATGAAACTTCCATAATCAGATTAACATTAAATAGGAAAGCTTTTGTGTTGAGGAGGAGGTAAGCACAACGCAATTGGGTTTGGTTTGGGGTTTTTTTTGTTGTTTTGTTTTTTTGTTTTTTTTTTTTAAATGAACTTGAAAGCAGCTCTGGTAGAATGGCAATTCATTGTTAATTCATAATATGTAGGTGCCCTGGAAAAATCAAATACCCGGTTTCATAGCTACCCTTAGGCGTCTTTAATTTATGCAAGCAGGGCTCACTGAGTAACTACTGTAAGTCTCATTGACCTTAGTAGGTTTTCAGAGGTCATATTTTAAAATGGGTAAGTTGTGCTTGAACTATTTTCTCAGTAAGTATCAGGAGCAAGTGTTTGTGTACACAATTACACGCTTTTTCCAGTTCTCCATTACATTTTCTGTTTTTCTTTGGTTTCTTGCTCATCTTAAAGAAAGCTCTCGTTAGGAAGAAACACAGGTTTTTGAAAACAAGTTCCTTTTCAAGATCTGGCTGTAGCAGAGCAGACTGCGAGGTTTTACAAACAGCCAGAAAGGCCAGTCCTGGATTCAGAGAAACTTGGCCAGCACAAGCTGAATGTACACGAGTGACATCAGCATTTTCCTGAGCCATTTATGCTGTTCACTTGTGCCGGTTCCCAGCAGTGCCTTGTGTCTTATGTAAGCTCACACTGTACATCCTGTCCTGCTGTTCTCATGCATGATAATTCACTGGCGTTATCTTACGGGAGGGTTTGAGAGCTGCTGCTTGTCTCAAGTGTCTGCATGCAAGTTTCCTATGAGCCAGGAGCACAACAGTGTCCTAGGAGACATCTGAGGAATAACTCAGAGTGAGACACAGCTTGTCCTCTGCTCCTTTTGGTAATGGGAGCTGTAACCACTGTGAAGTCATGTGGCTGTGACAGAGGTTTTACTGGACTGAAGCCTTGATCTGTATCATATGTAGATGGGCCACTAATGCAGTTTTGATGGCTGGTGATAAAACAGCCATAAAACCCAAAGGACTTAAGTTTCAGCAGAAGCCTCAATAATATTAAGACTGGAAAATAAGGGCTTTTATTACACTGTCACTGCACACTTCTTGTTACAAGGTCTTTGGGAGGAATTGTGTCTTCAGATACTGATCCTTCAAACTTGTCCTTGCAGTTAGCATTTAGTCATGCATAATGAAAGTGCTGCCACTTGATGGGTGCAATTGAAACAAACCCTCCATTATAAGCTCTCAAACCCAAACATTCCTTCTGTTTTTCTTGCTTGCTAAATCTAGCTGAAACTTGCTGGCATAAAACCCTGCAGTAACACAACGTGCATAATCTAGTTCTGAGTAGAGAGAGCACCTTCTGTGAACAGTATCTAATATTTCCTACTTCAGTCTCTTGTTAGTGCTGTAGCAGTGCGAGGGAGCCAAATTCCTGATTACCTGTCTTGGTGAACGTGGTTGTCCTTGTCTGACTCCATGGCTTGTTTGGAACAGCTGGAAAGTTTCCTTGTGAGCACTGATCTGGCACAGCCGTGTACAGGACTGTGAGATTTATAGCTCTGCAGGGGAACCACGTACAGAGGGAAGAAGGGCTGACCTGGAGGAGAAGTGCACCTGGAGAGAGAGGAGTGCTGATGTTCCTTGTGGAAGTAGCTGAAATCTTTCCCGTGACTTTCCACGAGTGATCTGTTCCAAACTGCACAAAACAGTTTCTCGTAGTGGAGAAACAAGAGGAATGCAAGACTTGACAAGCGGACTGGTTATCTGAAAAGGAACAGGTGCAGTCCTTAGACACTGAAAAGCTGAACAGATTCCTTTAAGTGAGCTGTTCTTTGAGAGAAACTTGGATTTTTATTCTGAGAAGGAAAATAAATTATCACTATTACTTTTATTGACCAAAGGTAGGGATGCATGGACTTTTCCCAGTGCTTTTGTTATTTATGGAGGATATGCAAATCTGTTTTAAAACCATGTACAGGAGACTAGGCAGCAAAGAAGTTGTGTGCATTTTAGAGACTTGTAGCAGCTGTAAGAATAAACATCGTTAAAAAAAACCCCAAACCCCAAGCAAATTCCCCCCAAAAATACCCAAACTTCAAAAACAACTTCACGTAATATATTCAAGGTTCTGTTAATTATATTTTATTGCATTACAGATACTTAGGTGAATATAAAAGTTCACATATATGTTCATGTCATGAATCAGTAGCTTTTTTAGTAGATGTGGGCAAATAAAATGCGGTCTGGATGCTTAAATCTGCTAAAATATTTATAAGAAGGCTGGCTCTTGGAAAAAGTTTCCCACAGGATGCAGTGGGTGTCAGGTCTAAAGGTCAGCAGCAGACAGAGTAAAGCGAAGGCTGTTTGGCGTTTATTTTTCTCCAAATCTTTCAAACAAACCTTGTGTAAAGAAGGATAGACTCTTTCCTTCTTACTTCCTGAATTTCCAAGTGCTAACAGGCATTTGCAGGTTTGTTCATGCTTAAGCTGTTGCAAACTTTTTTTCTTTAAGAGAGGGAAAAAAAACCCCAAACCCTCAGTGCAGTTAATACATTCATGAACTCTTAGCACGGAAGTTCCTGGTGTAAATCATAAAAGCCAGATGGAGTTTTAAGTGACTGTCATGTACAACATTCCTGATACTAATAAAAGGGCCAGATTGGAGCTACATAATTAATCCCAGCATCCTTTTCAATGCATGATAAGATTTGGCTGCAACAGCCATGGAGTTCATAGAGACAACTGCCAAGTCGTATGAAGCAGTGGATTGTTTGCCTAAAATAAAAATACCTGTGTACTTACTCTGGTATGTAGCTCCTGGTGATTAGTGCTCAAATTGCAGTTTAAATGGGGAAGGAAAGAGTGTGAGTAGTGGCTGACTTTGTCTTGAATCTATTTCTTGTCTTAAATATGTATGTAAATATATTTATACATATATTTAATACGTATAATTTATCTGCATAGATTTTTTTTATATAAATGTTTTTAAAGCAGAAAATAAGTGTATAGGGCTTTTTTGAGTGTGACATGGCAAAACCTTTTCTAGATTAGAGTTGATTTGAAATGTAATGCGTGGGGAGCTCCAGGAAACAATCTTACAATGAAGTTTATTCCCTCTGTGTATCAGTATCCTGAAGCAAGTGTGCAGAAAAGTGCTAAAAAAAAGGCTTTTGAGATGGCACAAAGTCTGTGTCAGAGACAGACAGGAGGAGGAGTGGGCAGATGGCAGTCAGCACAAAACACGTGAATAATCAGATTGAGAACAAGATGAATAGACTGTCAGAGTGCTGGTTGCATGCTGCTGCAGTTTGGATTTGGTGAACGTGCTGGGGATCTTTTCTGTTGTGACTGCTGTTCCATACTCCAGAGAGGTAAAAATCTTCAGTCTAGAAGCATATATAAGGGTGAAGGCATGGCTGCCATAGTCAGGGAAACTGCTGGGATGAGGGAAAGGTCTGTGCTCTCAGAACTATCAGGACTGGAAAACATTAGAAAAATCTGTTCAGTTTATTATAGAGTTCATCTGCAGGTTTATTCAGATCTATCTTTGGAGTGCATGACATGGAATAATACTAAAATGCTCCAAAATCTTACTGCCTGAACCTGTGTGATGATTTATTTCTTTTTCTGAAAAGGTCGAGAAGATAGTAAGACTTATTTGTGATAAATTGTTTACATAACTTACTTTATCTAATTTATTGGAGAACTCTTTGGATAGCTGTCTGGCCTGACTGTTCATTGCTTTGCTCAATGGTCTTTTCCAGACTGTTGGTTGGATGCACTGCCCAAGTGTGGAATGGAAAGAAGAGCAAAGGAATGGCTGCACTGGTGAATGACTGATCCCATAACCCCTAGTACAATGCTAAGGATTATAGAAAAAAATAAATTCAGAAATGGAACAAAAAAAACCCCTCCTGCCCTACCAATTCTTACTTGAAAAAGGTTATAATATCAATTTATAACAATAATAGGACACACACGTGGAAGAGAGTGTATTGGGATACCATTGATCTGTAGTAACTTGGTCCTGTTTATATTTGGTTCAAAATGTTCCTGCTTTTTTCTTTTTCAGCGAGTTCCATAGGCTAAAAGAGTAGTGAACTGGTCTAACTGGAGAATGCCCTACTTCCCAGGAAAGAGCCATTGCTTTGTCTGAGCTGGTATTTAAATGGAAGGATCACAACACACCTTGCAGTTTAAAGTTTAACAGATAATTTTGCATGCCTGAAGTTACACTTGAGTAATACCAGTTTGCTCCTTGTACACTGTCTTAACATGCTTCAGTCTGAACAACAGCAGTAAAGAGTTTAACAGCACAAGAAGGTAGAGCAAATTTGGTCTATATTTCTGCAGAAGTGAAGGTTAGAAAGATAAAGGGAAAAAGATTAAAATATTCACAAGAAGTGCCCTAGATAAGATTGTTTCGTGTCTGAGGGCATGATGAATCCTGTGGGAATGAGGAAGCTAAAACGCTGTTTAATTCTAATGTTTCACACTGAATCAACATGTTAGATATCAAAGTGGTATTAGTGAAATTTGTAAGAACATGGGCATTTTATGTAAAGAATATAGACATAAAATAAGGTAGTCCAAACCAAATCTTTTGCTGTATCCGAGCTATGCAGAGAATGAACATTGGAGGCTTAACGTGAGTATAATAAATCAAACTGCCAGCTGAGCCTCAGAGGGCTTTATTCATGCACTTCATTGTTCTCTCTGCAGATAGAGCAAGGCTCAGCCAAACGCAGGCTTGTCATTCTGCAGATGTTCCAAGTGTTTCCCAGTGTTCTCAGGACTGAGCTGGTGTCTGTGCGTTACCCACACTGCTCAGTTCAGCGCTCGGAGTGGCCGTCTCTGACTTCCATGGGCACTCTCACAGGCAGGAATCACAGTGTGAGTTCGCAGTTTTGGGTGAGTGGGGCGCAGTATTGGGTACTGTTGATAACTCCCAGAGATTTGTGCCTTCTGGAAAGTTCTTTTTGGCAACTGAAGATGCCCTGCTGACCCTCCGCAGCTTGGCAGAAAATGTTCCTCAGTGCATGAGCTTCCAAAGCATCTCTCTCAGGGTACGGACTGCTTGGGGCTGCTGGCACAGAGCAGGTTTTCTAACCTTCACCAAACTGTCTCCTTTCCCCATGTCCTCAGTACAGGGCAAAGAGAAGAGTAAAACAGGAGGCAGACTTATTTAGCAAGAAGAATTATTTTATAAGATAGAAATGCGAAAAAAAAGGGTGAAAGCAGAACAGAGGGAAAGTTGTGTTCTGGTTTAACACGTGGTGACCTGTCTGGCTGTCCTTATCTAGAGTTCTAAAGCAGGTCTCTGCTGTTGGGCCTGGAGAGTCAGTGCTCATAGCAATAGTCTCTGATTAGTGTTAGCTTTAAGTATTTAAACTTAAAGTTACTGAGTTTTCTGTCACATCTTCCTTTCTTTTACCTCATCCTCACTAGGGCTATGGCTGGAGATGGGCACCTTTGTGTTGAAAGAGTTGCTTTTTCGTTCTACCCATATTCATTTTGCTGGCTGACTGGTCCATATTTGATATGCATCAGTATTTTAATGAACATGCTTGCAACATGCTCATATGATTAGTGTAGTGTTTTGTTAACTCCATGTTTTCTGAGAGTATCTTGAGCATTTTATAGAGACCTCATGTGATATATTTTTAGCCCTGCTGATAAACTTTTACTAAATGATCTGATTATATACAGATCATGCTTGTAAATAAATATTCTTTCTCATTTTCTTCCTAGTCTGCTTCTTTTGGACTTTTGCTTATCTTAAATTATTGTTCAGTAGACTTAACCAGTAAAACCTTAACTTTAAAGCAATCAATATTGCACTAACTTCTAAAAGGATAAGTAAACACATTTTTTCCTATCAAATTAGACTAAGATAAGAAATACTACAGCTAACTAATTTTTAATATTAGTTTGATAGGTGTATACTTTATCCTAGTACAAAAAAGGCAGTGTTCAGGAATGTTTTTCTTGCTGATGGTTCTATGAGCATAGCCCTTGGATCTCCCTGTAGGTCAAGGACAAATTTCACACAGCCCTTTGCAGTGGGATAACTGAGGCATCTCTGACAGGATCAGGTACTTTCAGGTCACTGGAACATTGGGAATGTTCTGGTATCAGGGAAGCCAGTTTTTCTGCAACCTGCCCCTCATCTGTTCTGAATATATCAAGGGAGTATTTCAAGGAAATGCTAGGGAAGATAAAGGTGACTTCTAAGGCTTTATGAAGATTGGTGTGCATCTCTCTAGCTGAACAGAACTTGCAGTGTTCAAACTTGACTCGGCTGTGATACAAGACAGATTCTTTAGCAAGGAAGTCTATGATATTTTCTTAAACTACACATCTGTCTATTTTGACTCTTTCTTTGGATTCTTTTTTCAATTACTCTGACTTGAAAAAAGAGTTGCCACATCTGATCCAATGCTTTTAATATTATTAATTACAAAGTAAATGTAGTAGTTGATATCCTCAGATACTATGTGATTAGGCATGATTGTTTGGTCTTGCATTCTTCATTTAATTTCAGCTTGCATGACTGCTTTGAGTTCAGAAACCTAATTAAAATTTTATGATGAGTTTTTCACTTTGAATATGGTGACTGAATGACTTGTCTTGATAAACACATGAGTTAGATCAGGATCTGCTAAGCTGATGGTGCAGTTAAGAGTCAGGTTATGCCAAATATTAACTAGAAGCAGTAAAATCTCATGAAAGTATAATGAATCTGTGTACTTAAACATGCCATGGTTCTCACAAACTGATGGAAGCTGTGATTCTGTATGTTAATGTGAAGTTGCATCTTACAAGATCAGGGAGAAGTTTGGTGTTTTTCTTCTTCTTTCTTAGACAACACAAACTTCAGTGTGAAGTTCCTTGTTGTAGTTAATGGTATCTGACTTCTTGCTTATATAGAAATTAAGAAACAAGGCCTTTATTTACACAGCTTAATTGCTGTAATGTGTAATACTGCTTTTAAATTTCTTCTGAGCATACCAGACATCCCAGTAAAACCAAACCTCTGCTGCAATTTTCAAAGACTGTTAATCATTAATTTATTTCTTTTGGTGGGGGGCAAGGGGAATATTTTCCCAAGTTGCCTGCTTTAAATGGGAAGGTGACTACTAGTTTTCTATCAGTTTACTGGTATGCTATAACCTATTTATTAATAGTTTAGACAGTTTATAATCTGCTGGTAACTTGAACTATGTGACTGTTTGCTTCAGTCATTTCTTCCCTCTCTGTAGAACTGAGTTATTTTAGCTGTCTGGTTAATCCTTGCACAAATGGGAGTTGCAGATCTTTGGAGACTGAAGCACTGTGGTGTACAGACTGTTGATAACTCTGTGATGTTTCCTGTCTTTTAAGCTACTGTTTTAAGTTGTAAAATATAATTAGTTTGAGGTGTTGTACTTTTGAGTACTATTGTAGTTAAATTGGCTTTTGCAAGACTAAATACTAGATTTCACTTGTGTACAGAGCTTGGCAAATATTGCCAACTATGACACTCCTGTTTCTTGAATTTAAGTGGGGCCTAAGGCAGCTGGCGGTGGCTTTGTGCAAGGGTGGTGAGTTTTGGTGCTTGAGTTTATTGTACACAAATGACTGGAAGCCTGTGTTTGCAGCATTTCCTTAAGTGTGCCTTTGTTGGTCCCACTGTACAGGTTAACTTTTAGCCATTTTCACAGAACATACTTGTTCTAGAAATACTATTGCTGATGCTTTTTACTGTAGCACCAGTTACATTTGAATTCTTCAGATTGAAAGATTAAAAACTGCACATTCAATTGATTTCTTTGAATTTAATTGGTTCCTCAGAGGAACTTCTTGGGTGTTTTTACATTTCTGTTGGGCTAATGTGGTCTTCACTGGCCTCTGCTTGAGATGCTACAGAATCAGAGTGGTTTGGGTTGGACTGGACCTTAAAGATCATCTTGTTCTAACCTCTGTGCCACGAGCAGTAACACCTTCCACTAGACCAGCTTGCTCAAAGCCCCATCCAGCCTGGCCTTTAACCTCCTGACAGAATTTGCATTTGGTCATCCAGGTAAAAGAGTAGGAACAGTAGGTGTCTCTAAAAATTACTTTCAGCAACCTGTCCTGCACCTGCAGGTAAACACTGTGGAAGAGCTGTGGAAAATAACTGATTACAGAGTTTGGTCAGTGTCCAAACACCTTGGGAGTTTTCTTCAGTTACCTGTCCTAGTTTGTTTGGCTTTTAAAAAAGCAATTGAAGCAAATGGTAACTGTTGTGGAAAGTTGAGTGAACTTTTTTAGCTTTTTCAACAAGTCAAGTAAGTCTTAAGGACTGTAGGTAGCATCCTTGCACTTCAGAACTCTTTCAGGGAACATTGTCTGGTTAATGAACTGAGTGCTACAGGATTCCTGTGAAGAGCAGTATGATTGCTTATTTCTCTTTTTTTTATAAACACAATTTTCATATGCAAATGTGGTGAAATGAGGCGGGCAGCTTTAATTTTTTTTTTTTTTTTTCATTTGTTTTGGTTGATGCCTAGCTTTAAAGAGCTTTTATTTTGGGCTCTTAATATAAAATAAAATCTTTACTGTAGAAACTCCAGATGTAACAACATTTTTGTGTGGGAACTCTACTCTTGGGCTTGGCTTGCATCACTCATGCAAATTCTGCAAAGCTGTACCCTTGACCTGATGAAGTAAGTGATGCTCATATGTCAGCAGCATGTGTGTCATTTCCAGTCACTGAGGGAGGATGGAACCACATCCTCAGGCAGAGGCTTTCACAGGTGTTTTTCGGGAATATTAATATTCAGAAATGTGTTAAACTGGTAAGGTCTTCAGGGGAATTTTTGCCTGAGGTGCTTTAAATGCTTCTGACTCCTCAGAAAGCTTTTTGTTTATTCTTGTGTTCCTTTTGTTTGCCTTGGCCTCCCGAAGGGCTGGGTACTTTCGGGACTAACCTGCACTGTACCAAGTACTGGCAAATGGAGCCTTGGGAACACAGAACAGACTTGGAACTCCTTGCAGCATTTAGGAAAAGTGATGGCTGTGGAATTGCTCAGCTGATTTCCATGGAGGTGGAGTCTGCTGACTGTGTTTGGCACAGAAGCCTGTGGGAAGAGCTCCATGTTAATGTGCAGTGTTAACAAAAGAGGCTGAAGGACAGTGTTCAGACTTGCAGTGGGGGTGAGCTTCGATGCAGGCAGTGAAAAGCAACTTGATGTTCCTCTGCTCTTTTTTTTTTTTTGTTTTGTTTTGTTTTTTCAAATGTCGGGTTCCTCTTGCAAGGCAGGGAAGCATTGAAGCTGCATCTAAATGGTTGCAAAGTTAATACTACCTTTAAGGAAGCGTGGCTTTGCCAAATTAATTTTTTGTTCTTTACTCTGTCTCTGAGATCTACATCTTGCTCACATTACTGTTCCCCACTCAAAATGTTGATACCAGAGGCCTTAAGTACTTCTGTCTTTTTAGGGGGCAGGAGGGAGGGAAGGCTCTGTTGTGGTTAAATAATTCACCTATCTTGGTTTAGCACTGTATTGCCACCAAAACAGACAGTCCTGGCCTTTGTGGTATCTTCCTGTCAGTGCTAAGGATCAAACTGCTCTCCAGTGATTGAGATCATCTGTCTGCTATGGCTGAAAACTTACCTTTCTTTCTCTTATTTTTTTTCCCCAGGATTAGTTTGCAGCTAACACAGTGGTTGTCCAAGTAACTTTCATCATGAAGTCCAAAAATTCCTGCAGCAGTACAGAAAGTAGGAATGCCTCAACTGGAAGACAGAGAACACGACTGCCCTTCTGCCACAGTGCTTTTCCCATGTTCAATTTAAACCATCCTGAAAGTGTACCAGTAGTCAGACTCTGTGGCGTGAGTATTCTTCTCATGTTTTTGGAACAGTCATTGTGCAACAGCCTCCCTCATTAAGATAATTATAAGGCAATACTAAGTTGCATTAAATGCTGTTCTTGTTGCGCAGTTGTTTTCTGTTGGAGGTGTGACAAAGAATTCAGCTGCATGTAGTTGTTACGTTCGTGTATTACTCTGTATTTTGCAGAGCTAAAAAAATTGCTTCAAGATTAACTCGAGAACAACTGTGTGTTGTTATCCCCAGAATGCCTGTCACTGTAGGCTGGGTACTGGCATTCTTTGCTGCTGAGCCTGCTGAACATGCAACTCATGTTTTGGAAGGAACAGAATGAAGCATGTGGTTCTAGACTTAACTGATGGGTTTGGTTTAAGGATATTTAGACCTTAGGCAGGATTAGGGCCTATTCTGAAGTGAAATCCCCTGGGATATGTGTAGTTTAAATATTGTCTTCAGCACAAAGTGTTTGGTTTTGCAGATCTCCTGCTGCCTTACACTACCCACTAATGTGGGCAGAGGGTTGGGGTTTGTGTTTTTTAGAGGAATACTTTAGTGAGTTAACCAGAAGATGTGAAAAGCATCAGTCAATGCAAGGAAGAGAGTTCATTTCAGCTACTAATCTTGATAAAATTGAGTAGATCTCATTGTTAGTTTGGGGCTTGGTGACAGCGTGGGAATTCCAGGTTTGCTGGACCAGAAGTACCCAAATTCCAGGATTTTAATGTCTGGTAATGATCTAGGTTTCCCCTTAACCAAGCTATTTTCTGTTGCATGGAATTGCTGCTTAAACTGCAGTGTCGTGGGAGTAAGCTGTAGGAACCAGTCCTTCGACTCCTAAGTTACTTCTAAACTGTTTGTTTACTGTAAATGGTTTAATGTTGATTATTACTGAAACCCTGCATATTTAGGGTGACTGAAGAACAGTTTGAGTCATACTGTCCATCTTCAGTTTTTAGTTTTTGATGGTTCAAGAAGCTGCATTCAGTACTGGGAGGAAACAAAACTGAGATTAGCTGGGAAAAAAATTGAGACTGAAAATCAGTAGTCATTCCTTAAATGTAAGGACATCCCTGTGTACTGCTTCAGAGTAACATCCTAAAGTTTTCATGTTCAAAATTGTGTATTGTAGGAAACATTTCGCTGCCTTTTTCAAATTTGAGGGAGTTCCTGTATGCAAGCTAAGTAAAAATATCTTTCATATTGCTTGTTCTTTAATATACTGGCATAAAATTATAATCTTGAAGGGTTCTTTTTCTGGAAGAACATTGAGTCATCTACAGAGCTGACCATGGGATAGTGTTTGACATATTTAAATACAGTAGGCTTAGGTATGCAACTTCTATTTTCTCTGTATCTTGTTTTTTAAAATATTTGGCATCAGCTGATAAAAATAGCGTTAACATCAAATATGTGTGATTTCAGAACTGTTGGACCTGCTGGCAGTGGAATCTATTGATAACACCTGGTTATTTATAGAAAAGACTGTACTGATGTAATCTATGGGTAGTTCTATATCCAATATTGACTTCATTATGTCTGAGGACAATTATATAAACAAGGCTAGAGTTGCTGGAAGCATTTCACAGGAATTAATGAGATTATGAAGTTGCAGGTGTAATGGTCAGAAGAGGCTTCTGGGGCTCTCCAGTCCAACCACTCATTCGCAGCAGGGATTGAAGTAGCACTTGGTGGGATAAGTCATGGCTTTGACCCATGAAGCCATGAAAACCCCCAGATAGGGCAAATCCGTGGCCTCCCTGTGAAACCTGTGCCTGGCTTTCACCACCCTCCAAGTGAAGAAGATTGTCATTGTGTCCAACCTGAAATTTTCCATACTGCCTTTTGTAGCAATTCCTCTTCTTCTTATCCTGTCTGCCAGGGCTGAGAGCATTTGTCTTTACAGCTCCCATCTTGCTGTAGCTGTAGACAGCTCTCAGATGGTCCCAGTCTTCTCTGTGCCAGAGAAAACAGGCCCTTCTCCCTGTGGATGATGCCCCTGTGGCTCCTGACCACCTGGTCACCCTCAGGGCTGGTCCTTCCTTGGTTCCCCAGGCTCCTGCTGAAGTGGGGTCCCCTCCTGGGCTCCAGGTGTGTGCAGAGTGGCCTTGCTGGTGTCTGGCTGGGATCACCCCCTTCCCGCTGGCTCCTGTTCCCTCTGGCATCTGCCCCAGTGCCTGGTGCTGTGCCAGCCCTCCCCAGCCTGTGCTGGGGCTCAAGGCACTTCTGCCCTGGGGGCACAGCTTTGCTTCCCTGCCCTGGGCCTGGTGAGGTTTCTTTTGGCTCCATCCTCGGGTTTATCCTGGTCTGTTTATGTTTGTGGAAGCGCTGCCATTCCCTGGGTGAGCCTTCTCTTCCCTGTCCCCCTCCACTTCCTGATGCCCTTCCAGTTCACTGAGGGTGTGCTCTGCCCCATCTTCATGGCTGCTGCTGAGTGTTTGGAGCTCTGGGATGGCCCCTGGAGTCCTCCCTGGCCAAGCTCCAGCTGTGTGATCCAGAGATCTGGCCAGTTTTCCAGGCCAGCTTCCCTTCTGTTCGTGGGGCTCGGGGCTCCTCAGCTCCCAGGTGAGACTGCAGTGCAAGATCTGTCCTGAAAGTTGTCCTGAAGTCAAAGAATGTTCTCTTGGCCATTCAGCTTTCATCAGACCCCCCCAGCAATGGGGTACACTCTACCTTTGATAAATATTTGTTAATTCTTGAAGATTATCAAAATTAATTTCATCCGGATTTGTTCCATGTTCCTTCCAGAAGTTGATGGGACTCTCTACTTTTGAATTCTCAGGCACAAGTATGGTGGGAACCTCCTGTGAATGCCATGACACTGTAGTAGGTGACAACACTCACAGGCATGTGGTATGATTTATTCATGGGGTGTCCTGTGCAGGGCCAGGAGTTGGACTTCATAATCCTGATGAGTCCCTTCTAACTCAGCACATTCTATGATTCGATGATTCTTGGGGTAATTCTGTGTAGAATACTGAAAAAAAACAACTAATTTAGTATTTGGTGAGCAATGTTTCTAACAGGCAGTATGAAAATCAAAAAATATTTTCATGATTTAGAAAAAGAATTCCTACTAAAAATTACTTCTGTCTTCTCCAAAAAGTTGTATGCCTCATCTTGTAGTCCAGTAACTAAATTTTAACTCTTATGTTGTTCCAAGCAGGGAAACATAACTCAAATTTATCAGTTATACTGAAGGCAAATTTGCAGGCTGGGAGAGTCTATTTTAATTCTTGTTTGTTATAAATTATTGAAGGAGGTGGCTTGATTCTGGGGGAGATGGTGTTTGAGAGGCTCTGAAAGCAGTAATTTTCCAAGTCTATTTGTCAGATCCGACGTAAGATTGATTCTATAATATGGAGTTAATGTTTTCAAAATGAGCTGCTTGGCCAGCGCACTGTGTCTGGTTCCAATTACCATCAGTAAATCCTGAAAATTATTTTCTGAGAAGGACTTGGTGAAATCTGCATTTTAAATAATCAGTCTGAAAGTAGTTGAAAGGACTTTTGTATCATTTCATGCTGTATGGTTTTGCTTTTGTTTTTGAGATTGTTGATCCTGAAGTGGATGCCATGGCTGTGCTGTTCTGGCATGCACTGTTTCCTCTGTGGAAGCAGGATTATGAGAGTGCTTAACAGAATGGATCTCCTGGGTATTACTGTAAAACAAGTAATTGACTTTTTTTGAAAGAAAACTTGTGCATAAGGACAAAGATGCTTTGCAAACCCAAGTGCTGTGCACTTATCTGATGTTTGTGACTTGCATGCTCGCTGCGTTGAGCTTCTTTTCTTTGAAGTAATTTTAAAAAGTGTATATGCTCTGGGAGCAAGGTTAGGATTGACACCAGTGTGTAGATTGCTTCTCAGTCTGATACCCTTCAGGATTTAATTGCAGTGGAGCAGTTGAGCTCTCTTTATGCAGCAGGGAAAATAGGTGGTTGTGGCACTGTGCTTTCAGCAGAATCTACAGGCTGCAGCAGCAGCCTCCAGACTCTGCTTTCAAAATTCAGTGTGATGATGCCAGGATTTGTCATATTTGCAACTATACTCATTTGGAAGGATTGGAATACATTCACAGAGGATTATCCTTAAAATGGGAACATTCCCTATGGACCTCTTGGTGCCCTGGCCCTTACCAGCTTCTGCAGCAATTTAGTAATTGCTGCAGACTTAGTTGTTGGTCCCTGCTGTTAGCAGACTGTCCAAATGTGCCCTTGTTCAGCAAGGTAAGCAAAGGGACTTGGAATGTCTGCTTGCAATTCTCTACTTGTTCCCTCACAGGATTACAGAGAGCTATTGTTGGCAGCTGATATCACCAGAGAATTATAATTGCAAATGTGAGTGAGAAGTCATTAAGTGAAGGAGTGTGGTAAATGTGTCATTGATTGGAGTCTGTGACACCAGACTCAATTGATATCCACTCGAAAGAACCCCCAAACAACCAACTACCTACTTAACAAATTACATATTTATATAGATTTTTTGGTTTCAGTCTTTTAGGGAGGTTTTTCCATCCATGCTAGGCCATATTTGAGTCAGCAGGTGTAGAAGACTTCAGTAGTGAACTTGTTAACAAATAATTCAATCTTCATCATTCCTGGTATTTAGATTATTTTTTTAGAGGGCACTGCAATGAACATCTATTAGATGTATTCTTCATTTCTATTTCTTGTCTGGTGTTAAAGTTGTTTTTTGCCCTTGTGCTTCTATCTTCCACTCTCTTAGAGCAGTCAGATCACTGGTATGAACTTTTCTTGTATTTTTTCAGATTGGAGGATCTTCTGAATCTTACACTTTAAAGATGCCTTTAAAAAGAAATAGCCCATTTTCTACAGGCAGCTTTGTCATCTTGGATCAGAGAGATTGGTTACCTTGGGAGAAGAAAAGGCAGACTATGGGCCTGAATTAGGAGTTGGAAGATTCCTCAGGATAACATGGAGATATGTCATGTAGAGGTAGCTGGAAATACTTAGTGATTTGTTTGAATAGTTTGTTATGAAGTATCTACAAGAATCTGTCCCACATTGAGCAATCCCCTTTCCCTGTAGTTCTTTACCAGGAATGAGGTAAAAATTCCTTTCCTGTAAGAGGGAGCAAAAGAGGTAAATAGCTGAAACTATGAAGTTTAGAACTATACCATGGAAACAATGAGTTATAATGTTAAACTTGTTGAGGTTGTATAATCAAAATTTCCTGGCTGTCACTGAGGAAGGAATACTTTAATGGAAAACTGAGGGAAAGGATCGGATCGTTATGTGAAATCTGGCATAATATATTCATAGTATTCATATTTCTCCTAATTTTGTAGTTCTGGTTGTTCAGGTTGCTCTTGTGCATTGGGATGAAGCTGTCCTGCTGGAAAAGTTGAAAATCTAACAAGTGAAAATAACTGCACGTTGCTATATGTCATATAGCAATGTAAACTGCTGGATGTCTGTGTGCTGAGGAAGAGAAGTACAATCAAGGGTGGTAATACTCTTCTTCTTTCTGTTCTTGATTGAAGGTTAACCTACTGGTTGGGACCTTATGAGGGTAATTCTTTACAGTAACGTTTTAGTGTGGTAGATGAGTTTTTAAAATTTTTTTAGCTCATTTTTAAAGCAAAATGACCTTGAATTAGCCACTTCCTACCTCCTGTGGTGACTGTGGAGATTACCAGTTACTGCAGAACTTCCCTGAAATAAAGACTTAATTTGCCTGAATAACATCTTGGGTATGGTACTCCACCCAACGGAGAGCCAAGATGCTGTCCCATAAATAAACATATGGTTTGTTTAGGCTGAGCTGTGTTGCTCAGCCAGAGGAATATGAGACTCTGGCGGGGAGGAAGGGGGGTGTCTGACTGCTGTCATCATTCTTAGGCAGAGCACACTAAATTTATGACTTTTTCTAACTTTGTTCAGACTAAGATGTGGGGCAATCTTGAACTTTATTTTGGCTCACACCATTATCCTTTTTCAGTAGTTTGTCTTCCTTAGAACTCCCTTTGTCAGATAAAAGTAATTACTTTACAACACAGATTTCTAGTTGTTTGTTTTACTGAAATAATTGCATGTGGTGTATGCATCCAGCCCTCACTGAAATTCCATCTGAGATGTGCTAGCAACATTCTACTTTCATGCTTTCTCAGACATTTTTAAAATACAAAGATGCTTTTTTCCTTCTTCCTTTATGATTGCTAATGTTAGATTCAATCTCTTTCATTGTGTTAGAATTCATGTCCCAGTTTAAAAGGTCTTTTTCCTTCTTGTGCTGAATTTGCTAGTTGCACTGTGTAAGTATTAGTGATCAAAAGAAGCTGCATGTGTGTTTTTCTGAAAATACACAGGAAATGCAGTGTGAAAACTACTTGTGTACACTTCCTACTTCACCATAATTCCTCAAGATGAGTATTGTTAACTTGTAGTGAACTCTTTGTTGGTGTCAGAAGTTCACTACAGTTCACAGTGGAAGTTCTTGATTTCCATTGTGAAGTTCTTCCTTCTGTATTTAACTTTGTGTGCAGTTCAAGGATCCCTTTAATAGTTTTAATATTTAATTCTCAATTCTCTTCTGGTCAATATGCATGACTTTAAAAAAAAACTCATAGCAACAGTGAGCATCTGTCTGTCATTTCTCATCACTCTGTGCTTGCATCAGGCATCTAAATTGCTTTGTCTGACAGATGGACTGACTGACAAGACCTTGGCTCCAAAACACCCCCACACGAGCATGCACACACACACAGGCTCCTTGGGCTCCATTTACATTTAACTATTTTTATGTGGCAGCTGAGGCCCCAAACAGAGTGTGTTTCAGTGGTGATGGTGGTTGTAGAGTGAGGAAGTTTTAACATGTGGGGGAAGACAGGGAAGAAGCTCTTTGGCTGTTTGCCTCCTCACCCTCTTCCTTTCTTCCTTTCTCCTCCCTCCTGTGTTGTTGGACTTTTTGCTCAAGGTGGTCATGAAAAATGCACTAGAAGTTTAGTGTGACTGGTAAAATAACAGCAAAATTGGGAAAATTGCAGTAAGTCTTGGTGATCTGCATGGCTTTGATTTGGAAATGGTGAATGAACACAAATATTATTGTAATGGTGTCTCTTTTAAATCCTGTTGCCATGAGATTTCTTTTAAAGTCATGCATATTGACCAGAAGAGAATTGACAATTAAACATTAAATCCTACCTATGAAGGGAATTCTTGAACTGCACACAAATCTAAATACAGAAGGAAGAACATCACAATGGAAGGCAACAGCCAGCATCCACAAATTTTCTGGTAGTTAAATATGGATTTAATTTTAATTTTTTTTTTTTGTTATTCTGGAGTATTGACAGCTGAAGAACAGTTCCTGGGCAGGTGATCTTACATTGCTGTTAATGACAAAGAGGTAAATTTCAGGTGTCAGAAGGAATTAATGTAGTATTAAAGATCTGCATCATTCCACGTGTTCTCTACATGTGGAGTTAGGAGGGGACTTCACACCTCAAAGAATGGTATCTTTTATTTCTGTTCTCAATAAAAACAATTAAAGTCATTAACAGAAGCCAGCAGCCAACGTACTTCAGCTTGTGATGACATTAGAATAAATCCTGGGTTTTTTCAGAGCCTTTAGGCTTTACAAAAGCAAGAGGGCTGTGCCATTAAGAAGACTGGAGTATGCTCTCCACTCCTTTGTTTGAAAAGGAGAAAGTGGGTGGGAAAATAGCTGAAGATGCTTCTGAATGAATGTTTGGCTTCAGTTTTGATTCAACTTTTCTAGAAATTGGTGTCTTTCAAGCATGTAGTTGTACTGTGACCTGTACTGCTTTTGCCTTTTTTAACACCACATTTGGAAATGAAAATTTCAACTCCTTTTATACAAATATTATTACTTTGTAAGATGTTGTGTGAGTATTTGTAGTTGATAGTGAATTCAATAAAGCAGCAAGAGATTTCATTGTCATGTAGATTGGCATTTTTGTGATGATGTACATGGTGAAACAAAATGAGGTTGTGGAGAGTTTGTTCTCCTTGGGCAGGTGACATTGTAGTAACCTTCATTATTCCTTAAGAAGTGTTAAAGGAAAGCAGCCTAAGAAATGGCTCATTGCAACTTAATGCTCAGCAGCCTAATTAGTCAAATACCATGTGCCTACCTCTGCATGAAATAGCCTATTTCTTTCCGATGTAAAATAGGAATTTTCAGTTTTGGAACAGCCTGAAGAGGCCTTTGTTGCAAATGACCACTGGCTTTTTAGTTATTTATTCTCAAAAGTAATGAAGGTCAGCATGGTATCCATAGTGACTGCATGCAGCTTCCTCATTAATCTTGGCGTGCTGTTGTAATAACGAAATTCACTTACTAGTAACAACTTTTTGTGTTGCAGAGGGAAACCTTTCTTGGAAAACTGGCTGTGATTGGGTTACTGTAACTTGAGAAATCTTGAGTACTGTAGTTTTTCTTGAGTTTTAAACTCCTTGTCGTAATTTGTGGTGTTATGAGTTGCTGTGGAGGTCTAAAAAGAGAACAAGCAACCTTAAATTGCTAGAGTCTGCGTATAATCTTGCACTGGAAAACCTGTGACTTGAAAAATTATTTTCATTTGGAAGTGATAAGGACTGCTAAATGGGGAATATATCATTCTACTTGCAGCTCTGTTAGCAAAAGGAAGGCATTCTGCTATAAACTACAAAATTAAAGCTTCTAAGAAGTATGTGAATATGATCAAGCCAGAATGGCTGAGTGCTCCCAGTTCCACGGCGTGAAATCGGAGCACGAGGAGTGTAGCAGTGATCTCTGCCCACTGCTACAGAGGAGGAAATGCAACAACTAACTGGGTGAAATGCTTTTAGTAAATTACTTTGCTGTAATGTACACTATTTCCTCTTCGAGTATTATACAGTGTAAATACTGAATTTTAATATTATAAAGGCTCTTTTAACTTAGAGGAAATGTTGTTGCAGAACTGAATGCAAGTCTTGTGGGAGTTTTGATAGGAACTTGTTGAAGATGGGGAGTGAAATGGTTCCATCCTGAGGCCGGTGTTGTTTTCCCTCTCACCCCATCCCTCTCCTTTAATGCTTACTCAAAGATAAGTGGGTTTGGGTTTTTTTAGATCAGTTGGATGTAATGAAGGTTTAAACTGATTAGGCAGGATTCTGACACTGAGGGTAAATATTTTCAGAATTCTGTTAAGTTTCTGTTTCTGATATTTTCTTCATTATGAACATGGCTTGATTTTGCTTCTGTCTTTAATTTTGCATAGAGCTGTATTTAAAAACATAAATATTTATGAGAGGATAGCCATTTGCAAAATTTGTAGGCAAGTGCAAAGTGGAAGTCTGTTTTTGAGAGCCCCAGAAATGAGCCTATAGGGAAGTAAAATCAATGTATCTTTAAAATAATTATTATTTTATGTCTAATTTTAATGTATAAATGAAATATATATTTATAAAGAAATATAAAATAATATATAAATAAGAATTAATCTATTTGAACCCAAAGAGGTCTTCAAATGTATATTTAAACTGAGAATTCATAATCTAGTTGTTGCATTTAGAAATATTAATATAAGTTGTGTGTGAATCTAAAACTGTACAGTTGTTACTGAATGTGAAAATACGTTTTCTTCAATATTAGCTGCACAGTAATTGGCTTGAATGCTACAGAAGCTTGTCTTAAATCCTTTCTTCTCTTATTTCCCTCTCCTAGAGGTGTCCAGCTGCCCTGCACCAAGGCCCTGGCAGTGATGTATCATAGTCTGTTGCTGTAAACATCCCCGACTGGAAGCTGTACCAGCTCCAGCTTTCAGTCAGATGTTTGCTGCACCTGGCTATGCTTGGACAACAGCAGAAGGAGAAGCTGTCATGAATACAGATGTGCATTTATATTTATCAAAGTGTTCCTGTAGACAGAGATGAATTGCCTTCCTGTGAATTATCCTGGCTGGTAGGTGTGATTTCCTGAAACCTGGTCTGAAATGGAGATCCAAAGCTGGTGCATGGGTAACTCAAAGCTGAGCTCTTTGCTGCTTTGTGATATAAACTACAGGATTAGGCTTCCCTGGAATGACAAGTGGTGGTGAACTTCTTCCACGCTTACTCATGAAGCCTTCATTGCTTTATCAATTATCTGTTTTAGCAGCTTCTGTTACTTAGGGCTCTGAGGACAAACTATTATCAATGCTGTCAAATACCTAGCAGGCATCTTATCTGCTGTACCTTGCTTTTTGTTGTTTTTTTTCTGGAATTCTGTATTCCAAGTCTCCTTGTGAGTTGGTTATTCTCTTAATTGTTTGTAAGCTGGACATAACCCCAGACCAAAATAAAGGTTAAAAGCATGGCCCACTTACAAGTATGGCCCAGTCTGTGTTTTTGCTGTTCTCCCCATGCCCAGAGTGTGCCCTTGTGTGTGGTGTGGTTTGTGCTGCCCCCACCATGGCACTGCAAGGATTTTCTTTTCATGGAAATAGCAACTTTTGAAAGTATTCCTTCAGAAGTCAGTCTGCACTGATTCAGTTCCTGAACAACTTAAAGCAGTCCTGTCATCAGGAACAGTATCTGCAGAAAAGCTTCAGTGCTCTCCACTTTCCTCCAGTGGCATCTGCACATGCTGTTGCCTGGATCTTGCCTGGGATTTCTTCCCTTCTTTGTTTCACTCTAGTTTCCTGTTTTTAAAGGGGTGGCTTATGTGAGTAACTGCTGCTAATTAATTTAAACAAAAAAATTAACAAAAATTAACAAAATATGTTCTTGCAATAATTTAGCTCTCCATTCTTTCCCCTCCCAAAATGTTATTTTTTTAATTCCCTGACACTTAAATGAAAGACTGTTTAATTTAAGTGGTAGCATACCAAACATAGGAATTATTTGTTCTGCTTCACTATAGTGGTTCTGTAAAAGATAATTATGTCCAAGAATACAGGTACTTTTAAAAAGTAAAATATTTTCTCCTTACCTTACCAGAATTAAAACTGCAATGATTTCTTACTTCTGGGAAAGCTGGGCTAATAAACAGTGGAGAGGTGATGATTTTGAAGCTGTCAGTGAATGACCAAAGGTGAACCAAGGACAGCCATTGTTCTGTGATGGTGCCATTGCTGTAACCATTTTGTTTCTTACCCTGTGTTCTGTCTGGTGACATGAGAACATGTGTGGTGACGGGAGGTCGTGAACTTATTTATTGATCTAATTCATTGCTAGCACCTCCACAAAGATTTGTTTTTAAAGCAACTTGCACACCTAATATAACCTCAGTTAAAGTTGCTTTTTTAAAAATAACTATTTGGTTTGATAAATCATGTTGGTATATTTATAAAAAGGACTTTGATGCAGAAACTACAGAACTTGATTTCTTAAAAAAAAAAAAAAAAAAAAGCTGGTAATTGTTTTCCAGGCTTTCTTTGCTGTAAATATTTAGCATTTCCTAGTTCTAGATAGTATTTGGACTTAGAAGAAAGGAAGTGTTTTTTGTTAACAAACTTCTTTGTTCAAAGTAAACGTCTTATAATTGATCTAGTGTTCATTTTGGTTAGTGCTGTCTTAGCCATTCCACATGCCAGATAAGTGCTGCCTTTTTTTTTTTGTTTTATAAGCTTAGTTCACATGCAATTTGTCAGTCCAGTCTTGTGAAATTGTGCTTGTGCATGCCTTTATATTGTCCTGGTGTCTAATCCATGTACTCAAACACAGTTGCCACATGTCAGCACATGAAAATAATTTGAAGTGGCTTGTAACTGCAGGAAATAAATAAATAAATTTAAAATCCCCACCGTATTTTTGTTTGAGATTTTTTTTGCCTAGTATTTGAGATGCAAGCATCTGCCTTTTCTATTCATGAAATACAAAGTCCTGAACATCTGAACGTGTCTCACATGTGGCTGTTGTTTGCAGCTGAAGAAGGTGGACATCCCAGTGTTGTCCAAGTGCATATTCATGCCATGATCCCAGGCGAGCTTGTGGTACTGGGAGATCTGGGAAGGGTTGATGGGGATTTGGCAGCTGTGCAGTTCTGCTGGTTGGAATGAGGAGTTGAAGCAGCTGTTGCAGCATGAGGCAGGACAGGGTCACAAACACAGCAGTAAAGTTTGGGAACAGAAGAGGCAGATGTGACAGGTCAGCCTGGTGACCAACACGAAGTGACCTCGTCTTGTTCATGTGAAGCCACTGACCATTGCTTGTGTGACATGGGCCAGTTTCTGGTGTTTTGCAGCAGGGGGAAATACCTGAATGGAAACCAGGCTGGGGATCCAGAGTGACACAGTGGCTGCAGAGCTGCTGCTTTTGGGTGGCTGTCACCAGCTGCATGTGCAGGTGCAAGGTGCAGCTGCCTTTGGTGATGGAACCTTGTGATTGATGCAGAGGTTGTCCCTTGCTGAGCCAGTGCAGTCTGTGAAGCCCAGTGTCTGGCTAGCCTGTGGTGTTCCTCTGAGTGCTGTTTGTCACCACTTGAGAGCAATACCTCAAAGTCGTCGGTGGCTTTGGACTGGCCTGGTGAACCACTGGCTTCCCTTCCTCAGAACTCGCAGCTGCGTTCAGAAATACTTGAGCTCATGTTCTCCTTCACAGAAATAATAACTGTTAAAATATTTGGAGGGCTTCCCCCCCTCCTCTGTGCATGAAATAATCTGCATCTGTGATTCCTTTTACCCAGTAAAGCTGCAAACACCTGTTTGGAGAAGAGCTTGGGGAAGGCTGAGGCTCGGCCTCTTGACTGATTGGGTTCATCAAAGTTTTCCTGCGGTGCTGAGGTCTTGTTTGTTCAAGACTGGACTTCAAACTAAACACCTGTAAAATACAAGAGAAGATGGTGAAGCTGAAGAGTGTTCTGCTCTTCTGCTATTATAATGACTAGTATTTCTGAGTAGCTGAAACTGGAGGAGAAAATAAGAATGAAAATACTTGAAGTAGTAGAAGTGCCTTGAAAAAGTTCTGGAGGAGAAATGGGAATTATTTTAAGGCTATAAAAATAAGATGTACAAGTGTTACAAGAAATGCTGTAAAATTTAGCACACTAAGGAAACTTGAAATATAAACACAGGGTTGTTTTGGCATAGATTTTGAGATGGACATTTTTGAGGACTCCCAGTTTGTACCACCCCATTAGTCTTCCATATATATTTTAGAGTTGAGTTTCAGTTTTAAGAATTGTTTGAGATTTCTAGAAGGTGCCTGTACTGGGCATCAAGAGCCTTGACAGCTAACTGCAATGGAATTCTTATCTACACAGGCTGTGAGAAACATCTTACCTTTGCTTTTGGACCTCTACAGCATCAGGGACTCGACATGGGTATCATTGCATTCTCAGATTCAGAGGATTAAATGTTAAAATACATATTTTGACTTCATAATGTTAGTCAAGATTAATAGGAGTTGCATGTACTGTATGAGTTGTGCAAATACACTGAAGAATATCTGTGCAGATTTATTTTTGGATATCTTGAAAGGCACTGCTGTATTTATATAGTCAAGCTAATTTTTAGTTCCTGTAAACATCCTACACTCAGCCATAGCAAGTGGTGGGGCTGGGGGGTGGATGTTTACTTCAACTGACTTGGAAAGGCAGCTTTCCTCAATGACCAAGTGACATATTGGCAAGCAGGGAATACTATTTTTCAGTAGCATTTTAAATAGTCTTGTAAGCCCTAATTTCCATGGGAGCAGTATGTATTTCTAGAAATCTCTTAATACTCAGCTAATGATTCTGGCTGCATAAAGGCGTACATGTTTATTGTGAAGCAGGCTTTATCTGATGGGATCTATATCTTTCTAATTGCAAATAAACTGTGACAATATATCTTTGCTTGAAAAGCAACTTCTGATACCCTGATGACAGAGAAATAATCTAAAACCTTATATGGAATGTTCAGTTCTCAGTTGCAGGAGTGATTTATTGCTTGTTATCTACTTGATCATTGTCAAAGGAGGAATAGATTTACAGGGTACTGCAAAAACAATTCTCAAACCAAGAGATCATTAAAGCAGTGAAAGTACTAAGATTTAACCATTTCTGTTGTCCTTTATATCTTACAAAATGAGAAATGTTTTTGACAGGAAATCTGGATAGGAGGAAAAAAGGAGACAAGCATCTCTTGCATTCCTAGTAACTCTTCTGTTATGTCTTAGAATCACATTCCTATTGATGATGGATGTGTTGTTAAATGTATGGCTGTAGCATTGGGACAATATTAGGTACCAAAAGTTTTTAAAAACTCAAATATTTTTATTCAATTGGAAGAATAGGGGACATGGAATTCATCATCTTTGTGAAGCATAACCTCGCTTCTTGAGGATCACTTTTACAATCTGGTATCGTTGTTAATATTTGAAAGGCTCAGACTCTAAAATGTAATATTTTTTACTTATAAGGCCAAATGCATTATAAGAATTATCAAGAGGATTTTTCCTCATTTAAATTCACACACATGAGCCCCTTTTTGCTATAGTTAAGCTTTTGGTTGTCATGCTTTTGGTTTTGCTTAGAAACTGAGGAGGTCTTTTTAATATGTAAAGTCCTTGTGGGCAGTTTCTATGCAGTATATGGCACTGGAGGCTATTGCATGTGAGAGAACATCAAATTCTGTATCTGAAGATCACCTATGTGTGTGAACACTGCAGTGCACCATGCATTTGCTGTGTGTGCACTTCTGCATGTACAAAAGTGTTCCTGTAGATTTTTATTCAGTGCATCTGTTCAATGGGTACAAAACGCACTTCTCCATTGGGATGAACTAGGGAAGTATGAGGGATGTGAATTCTCCTCAGGAGAGGTGATGTAATTAAAAACATTGAAAGCTTATATCCAGAAAGAATCTGCATGGCTGTCCATTCCATTCCCTTTCCCAGAGTCTGGTGCCTCGTGGTGTCCCTGACTCTGCCTGAGAGAACTCAAGTTCTGCTGTCTTTGCTTCTCCCATCCTGCCGTGGGTTGCCGCGCTCTGGGAATGCCGGGTTTTGGCAGCTGTGTTCCAGCACGAGGAAAGTGCCAGGACAGAAGGATTTCCCTGTGAGGCTGTAACATCTCACAGCTTTGCTGTCACTTGTTGTGTGCTGGTGAATGCTAACGCACGTTCTTGACCCATCCCCCTGTGATTTCTGCCCTTGCTGACAGGAAGGAACACACAGTGTGACTAACACAGCTCTCTGGTGTCACGGGGAGAGCAGCGAAATGCTCTCGCTGTCCTTGCTCAGGCTGGATCCATTCCCTCACTGGCTGTTTTGTGTGCACCACAAGCTGATGGAGCCACGCAACAATGCAGTCACAAAAAAAAAAAAAAAAAAAAAAAAAAAAAAAAAAAAAAAAAAAAAAAAAAAAAAAGTTTGATGGCAAGAGGGAATCCTCAAACCAACATTTACTGCCAACCAAAAAGTCTAAGATTCATCGATTCATCTTTCAGTCGGTGCCTCCATGCAGAGCTAATTTCATTGGTAGCACGGACAGTGAGTAAACACTCCAAACAGATCAGAGTTGGATGTGTATTTGGTGTTTCAGCAGGTGGTTTTTTTTTTTTTTTTAATGCACTTGAAATCTAGAATTCACATTGCAGAAACTCAGGTATGATCAAACTAGACACCTACTGTTGTTTTGTTACAGAAAGAACAGTTCTGACCACTTTTGATTTGGCACTTGAAAACTCTAGGAGTAAACCAATAAAACCAATGAGCCTGTTGAAGCTGTAATTAATGTATTTGAATAGCTGGGGTTTGTAAGAGTTTGAGTTCTTAGTGGTTCCAGGTTTGAGGGTTAAGTTTTGTTTAGCTACTCCTTGGTGGAATAGGCAGCAGAGTAGGTTATAATGATACTCTACCAAATGATTTCAAATAGTTTGGCTCTTCCTAAGGGAGAAAACACACTCACTGAAGAGTGTCAGGATCAGTATTTGAGGGGGGAGTGTTTGGTTTTGGTTTTTTAAGTGAGAATTTGATAGGAAAATGAATATTGTGCCTGTGTGCTCCATGCACTTGTGAGTGTTGTGAAAGTGCTGACTTGTTTTCCTTTCTATGAAAATCTTTGAGAATCAGACAGACTGATTTTGGTACTCTTCCTCCTCTCTGAGGTAATGTTTGGTGTTCTGGTTTGTGCTAAACTAAAACTAAACTTCTAGAATATGTGTTTGAGGATTCCAAGCATAAAAGAACTGCAGAACTTGAAACTGTGTTTTAAACAGTTTTTTTCTTCCATTCTGTTGGTGCTTTTTAGATAAACAGTGATAATCCAATGGTGCCAGTGATGGCCTAAAACAAAATGAGATAAATATCTTGGGCAAGGATAGAGTGTGAATGATTTATAAGATTGTCTGGAAGCTTTTTATAGCCATGACATCAATGTTAAGTCACTTAACATTAGTCAAAAATTAAATTTCTCTTGAAAAACAGAGGTATAGTTAATGTGGATTTTTCCACAGCAGTTTTGAACATACACATTTACTCATATGTTTGATTCTTCCTGGCTTTGTCTTCTGCTAAAAATACAAGTATTTCAATAGATATTCATTGGTACTTGCTTTACTTGTCTGTTGTGTTCACTAAGACTGTTCCAAAATTCAGCTCACTTCCTTTTAACCAGCTACACCCATTCCGACCAGCTTAATTCATGTTTTATAGAGGTTCTGTGTCTGGGGAGAGTACAGACAAAGTTAAAACTGCTTAAAACTTGAACTTAAACCATGATTTCATAGTAGATGAGTATGAGTAGTGAGGGTCTTACCTCTGGCATTTGGGTTTTCTCTGTTAAGGAACAGCAGATCCCTCACTTGTCCACCTTTGCAGGCAAGGAAAGGCTGATCCAAGGAACAGCACATGGGCCCTGGAAGTGGAGTGAAGGAAATGCAGTTTATGTCAGTCAGAATTGTTTGTTGTCTGATAACATCGCTGTCTCAGCAGGGAAATCATTTCCTGTAAACAATATGGCTTTATCTGAAAAATCTGCCATTTTAATAAAGTGAAAAATTATTTTTCCAAGCTTCACACAAGCCTTATCTTTGTCTGACAGGAAAAAGGGAAGCGGCAGGGATGAAAGATGCTTTGTGAACTGAGCTCTGTTTACTTAAGGCTATGGAAAACATGTTGAAAACATACACATTAAGTGCATAGCTTAATGCATTTTTTAAATAAATACATTTCCCCACATATTATTAAATTGGTTGAATTGACTAACTACCATCTAGTGGAAGATGTGATCTGTTAACAATCCTTTTTTGAAGATGTTTCACACTTATTCTAAGGAATTTATAAGATAGCAAATCTCTGACCTGGATTCCAGTCCAACTGGTGCCAGTCCACAGAAGTTTTTTAACTGTGTGTGATGTCATGAAATATTTTGCCCACTACACTACAATGAAGTCTTGCTCATCCTGTGCACTGTCTGCCATAGTTGCTGTGGGCTGCTTCCTGCCTGGAATGGAGACATAAACACACCCAGGATTTCCACTGTCACAGCTACTCTGGTTCTCCAGGCACAGGCACTTCTTGGATGCATCCCAAACCAAGGGGCTGACATTGGTCTGACTCTGTCAGTTGGAGTCACAAACTTTGTACCTTCAGAGAAGTGTTAATGAAATCTGACTTCTGCTACTAAACAAAGAAATACCCCTGAACCCTTCCTGCTTAGTCTTAGAAAAACGCTGGTGTTGAGGGATAGAGGCAGGAAAGCAAGAAGCAAACTGGATCTTATCAGAAGATGGAATCTTCAAGAGGCAAAGGAGAGGGAAGATAACTTAGCAGAGTTTTGAGGTCAGAAGCACTGGTGTGTCTGTTGGTTCTTTCTGTTCTGCAGGAATTTGAACAGTGATGTTACATCTCCCACTAGTAAATACCTTTATATCTGTGTTTAGCTCAGGATTCCTCACATTAGAAAACTCAGTGAAAACTAAGTTAAGTTGTGAGGAATCTCTTCCATGTATGTTCTTTATGCTATGATGCTTGGTGAACTAAACTGATGGATGTTTTGTACGTTTTTGAAGCACAAATTTCCCAGATTTGTGTATTTTTTGCTCCTCTGAACTTTTTTGAGTTTTTGCTATATAGAGTTTCTCCTGTTTTTAATGAGTGAATTCAGAAAATGGAAACTTTAGCCATTTCACATGCTTAGTAGCAGAAAATAGATATTTAAATAATCTTGGATGGTGTTTCACGGTAAGAGTAAAGGTTTTGATACAGTTTTTCCTTTTTTTTATACTAGAGAAATTGATTGCATGTTGAACAATCAGAAATAATTTCCATACAAATGCTCATCTTAAAACTGCTTTCTCTATTTACTTAGACTGCTTAAAGTGCAGATTTAAGGTATTGTACCATAAAGACTGTGTATATATATATCTAGTAGTGGTAAGAAAAATCAAGATCTAGTGAAGTTTTTCATAGGGCAGTGCTAATAAGAATGTTTGCTTATTAATGCTTCAGCTGATGAGGCAGTAGTTAGTATTGTGGGATGCAGAATGAAGGCTGCAATTCCTTGTTAAAACGTCCAATTTGATGTAGATGCCATTTTAATTAAACATCCATGTTTCTGCTGTGTGACAGTGACCACGTGAGGCCTGTGCTGTGCCAGGCTCTGACCACTCACTGGCAGCTCCGCTTCTGGAGCTCTTGCAGACGTGGCCTGCACCATGGGAGCCACAAGGGACGTGCAGGTTCTGCTGGTCCTTGGCTGGATGTCCCCAGTGTGTCCAGATGGGATATTGGCAAATCCTAGAGTACCGAACTTCCCTGAATTTTTGTTTAAGCTGCACATTCCTGCTAGAAAAATAGGTAAGTGAGGTCACACTAAAGTAATGACTGCCAAGGGCTCGATCTCAGTGACAACTCACATCTGTTAATTAGATTTGATGGTTGTTTTTATGGCAGAGTAGTGCTGCTGATGTGGGAGCATGTAACCTATCTAAAATTGTTGTGACTGAAGGCCAGATTCTGACTCCATTAAATTCCATAACATCCGAGTGACTTCACTCATTTCTAAGGTGGTTTTTTTCTGTCTTTGATTACTATGAATGAGATTTTAATCAGGTTTCAGTTATGGTTCAGATTATATCAGAAGATAATAAATATGAGCAAATGTAAACAGTCATAAAGCACATGAAATGTCCACAATACATACCTGGATTTATTCATAAATGAGTTTTGCAAAATTGACAGCTGAGCTGTGACAGGGATGAGTAATTTCTTAGCAGTTTTCCTGTACGAACATAAAACCAGAACTCATATAGTTTTATTGGATGTTTAAGTAGTGGTGTCTGTGTTACAAAAATAACCAAACCCAAACCCTTGCCATGGCGTACTAACGAAAGGAGACTGAGCAGATGGTTTTTAGGGACTGCACTTCACGTGTTATGCAACTGTGCTGTTCTTCCAGAGAAAGAGAAGCGAGGCAGAAAGAAGTTTAGCTGAACCTTTAATGCTTAATTTTTCACTCATTGTTAAAAGAACACAGAAAATGACTGAAGAAAGCCCCAAAAATAGAATATTCAGGTGTGCTGCAAAACTTGCTTTTACCTTCCAATTTGAGCAATTATCTCATTAGAGCACTGGAGTTACAAATTAATCACACTCAACATGTTTTTTATCAAGGAGGAAGTGAAAAGAAATAATAAATCTTTCTTGGATGAGGAAAAAACTTGTAGCATGGCCAAGAGAACAATGCCAGACAGAGCACAGAGTTGCTTGGGTTTGAGATACTGCCCAATGAAACCTGAAGATGCGAGCTTACACTGGAGGAGTCATAAAAAAAGAAATCAAACAGCTTATTCCAATTAAGGAGTATAACTGGAGCCTCTGGCAGCCCTAGTAAATGGCATTTAGGGAAGTGAAGTCACCTTCTCTTACACAGACTGCCTGTAGACTATACAATTCAGTGTTGTTGTCATCACATTTCAGTAGCTGGAGTATTCAAAAGATGAGCAGTATTAGTGATTTTTAGGACAACTGTAAAACTGTAAATTTTCCTAAAAACATTTTGTGGTGTAATCTCTATCAAAATTCCTCTGTAAGAGAGGGGGAAAAGGAGGAGTTGATTAAAAAACCCACCAACACTGTGCAGTGCATGTGTTTTCCTCCTTGTGAGGAGCACAGAATGAATAGGTGGTGATTGAACTTTCTGTAAGTCAAGCAACATTGCTCTGAAAAAGGACGTGTTTGCAGCGTTTCGCTGTTAATGGATTTTTGTTCTATCATTCACTATTATGTCAAAGAGGGACGTATCAGGCTGTGATAATTGTGGAAGTTGCAATGTAGGATGCAGACTAATGAGCAAATCAGTGGTATTGACATTACACAGATTAGATCCCTTAGCCTTTTTTTCATAAGTAGGTATGTGCTCCTTTAGAGTGTTGCTTATATGGTCACAGTGCTCCCGTCAATCTCCTTCTATAGTCACTGGGGGATTCTGGGTGCTTCTGAGGCCCTCTGGAAGCTATAGGCAGACAGGCCTAGATCATGGAATCACAGAATGGTTTGGGTTGGAAGGGACATTAAAGGTCATCCAGTTCCAACTCCCCTGCCATGGGCAGGGGCACCTCTGACTAGACCAGGTTGCTCAAGGCCTTATCCAACCTGGCTTTGAACACTGCCAGGCTTGGGGCAGCCACAACTTCTCTGGGCAACCCAGTCTAGAGTCTCACCACCCTCACAGTAAAGAATTTCTTCCTAATATCCAGCCTAAATTTCCCCTCTTTCAGTTTGTACCGATTACTCCCTGTCCTATCCCTGCAGTTCCTGATGAAGAGTCCCTTTCTGGCTTCCCCGTAGTCTCTTCAGATACTGAGAGGTTCCTGGGAGTTCTCCTGGGAACTTCCTCTTCTCCAGGCTGAACAGCCCCAACTTTCTCAGCCTGTCTTTGTGGGGAAGTCCTCTTATCGACTTTGTGACCTCCTCTGGACGTGTTTCACGGTTCCATGTCCTTTTTATGTTGGGGACACCAGAACTGGATGCAATTGGGATCTCACAAGGGTAGAGTAGAGGGAGAGGAGCACCTCCTTCAACCTGCTGCCCATGGTGCTTTAGCTGCAGCCCAGGACTCATTTGGCTTTCTGGGCTGCAAGTGCTCACTGCTTGCTCATGGTGAGTTGTCCATCACCCATCACCCCTAGCTCCTTCTCCCAAGGCTGCTCTCAATCACTGCTCCACCCAGCCTGTAGAGGTGTCTGGGATTGCCATGACCCAGGTGTAGGACCTTGCACTTTGCTTTGTTGAACTTCATGAGGTTTGCACAGCCCCACCTCTCCAGCCTGTCAAGGTCCCTCTGGATCCATCCCTTCCCTCCTTCCTGTGACTGCACCACACAGCTTGGTGTGGTCAGTGAATTTGCTGAGGATGCCTCGATGCCACTGTCTATATCACTGACAAAGCTGTTGAACAGCTTCAGCCCCAGCAGTGACCCCAGAGGGACCCCACTCATCACTGGTGTCCATATGGACAATTCGCCATTGGTCACAACTCTTGGTGTGCACCATCCATCCATCCATCCATCCATCCATCCATCCATCCATCCATCCATCCATCCATCCATCCATCCATCCATCCATCCATCCATCCATCCATCCATCCATCCATCCATCCATCCATCCATCCATCCATCCATCCATCCATCCATCCATCCATCCATCCATCCATCCATCCATCNCCATCCATCCAATCCATGTCTCTCCAAGCTGGAGACAAGGATGTTGTTTGGGACAGTCTCAAATGCTTTCCGTAAGTCCAGGTAGACTGTGTCAGTAGGTAGCAGTGGTGGTTCTCAATTTCCTGGGAGGGAACTTAAAGTATGAAGTATTTAATGACATGATAATTTTGCAGAAAATTGATGAAGATTGAGAATTGTACAGCAACCTGCTGAAGTCAAACATATGATGCAATGTCTAATCAAATTAACATCATACAAATCATGTAGGAACTGTCAGATTTTTATAGTTTGGGCATATCATGGTTGTCAAATTCCTACTGTAGAGTTAATAAATCAAACCCAGCGTGATTGGTGCTGTTTTTCCTCTCTGTTCCACTATCCTATAAATAGCTCCCTGTTCCATGAGAGCAGTGGCAACTTTCCCAGCAGGAATACAATAACAAAGATGTCTATCTTCTACACCTCTCTGTGCCTTTTTCAGTACCACTGAGTGGTGTGGACAATATGCTATTTGTACTATGAATTTACCTTTTTTATTTGGTATGTGTATATATTTCCTCTTTCCCTGAATTATAGTAAAGGTGAAGAGAATTAAATCAGGGTGCTGTTTGGACACTATGCTGCACTTTTTATACATAATCATAACTATAAATAATCTTCTTTTTTGACAGTGCTACATTTTGAAAAGCTTCAGGCAAAGTTTGCTTTCTCACATGCATTTCTATCTCAGTCCAGCTGCACAGCGTTCATTTTGTACTAGACTGAAGAAACAGCATATAATAGCATGTCTTAACTTTCATTTTTCTAATATAATTTCTTGTCTTATAGGTCCCTGTGGAAGAAAACAACCCCAATCCAAAAGTACTTAAAAGAACAAGGAAAACCGCCATTTAAACCTGCACAGTGTTCCAGCTGTGCTGCTGTCTCCAGCTAGTCTGACATCACCTACCAAAGGAAAAACATGCTGTACAGTTGTAATAAGATTAAACAGTATAAACCTGCAAGCAGAAATGTGATTAATACAGGATATTTCTGAGTCCTGCAGTGACTGTATTACTACACTGAGAAAACCAGGATCTGTTTATTATAAGCATTTTCAGTATGCATATATTTTTCTGGAGTTATTTATAATTGTTGCCTTTCTCTCAGGCCTGCAGGAGATAATTTTTAAATTAACTGTGCAGTGTAATCAGTATCAGTAGACTATACAATTCTGAGATGTCAAGAATTATGATAAGCCTCATACTAAGCTCTGGAGAGATTTGTAACTCTGTAGTTTGCGCTGCCCCATTTTTATTAGCATTTTCATTATAAAGTTGTTACTGGAAGCATAAAGTTAATGTTCTGTAACAGGAAAACAGCAATTATGCAGTCCTAAACAAGAACTCAACATTAAACATGGCAGACAAAAATAACAAGCAGATACAGTTACTGCAGACATATAATGTGGAAAAAAAAATAATGTCGCATTTACAGTAAAGCAATGGCAACTTTTCTTCCTTAAGCATAAAGCTGGTTGCCAAACAGCCCCCTATAATTTCTGAGCATTCATCTTTGCATTTTCAACTAGAACTTCCAAAAGTGCAGGGCGTAAGCTCAAATTGTTTTCCCTTTGAAATCAGTAAGAAAATAAAAATGTGATAAAAATATGTCCTAATTAACTTTTAAAACTTCTCTTAAACTTGTGTAGCTTTTGAGAATGCTCTCTTCTGTGTCCTCCCCCAGAATCTATATTAAATGGATACTGTTGATTACCTCCACAGCTGTAAATATGGCTCAAGTTTTCCCTTAGTGGAAAAACAGTTTACAAAACCCAGGAAGAACTGCTTAATTACTTTACAAAGTTTAGTCTTTGCTCTCACTAAACAATGCTCCTTTCTCTTTTAAAAATAATGAAGCACGTCCATGGGGCCAGATGGGATCCATGCACGCGTAGTGAAGGAATGGAGGAAGAGCTCTCCCTGCCACTCCATCATTTATCTGCAGTCCTGGCTCACTGGGGAGGTCCCAGCTGACTGGAGGTTCCCAAGTGCAACATCCACCTACATGAAGGGCTGGAAGGAGGATGTGGGGAACTACAGCCTGACCATAGTGCCAGGGGAAGTCATGGTGCAAATCATTGTGAGTGTCACCACATGCAGAACAACCAGGGGATCAGTCCCAGCCAGCACGGGGCCATGAAAGGCAGGTCCTGCTTGACCAGCCTGACCTCCTTCTATGACCAGGTGACAATGAAGTGGGTGAAGGAAAGGCTGTGGGTGTTGTCTGCCTGGAATTCAGCAAAGCCTCTGACACCTTTTCCCACAGCATTCTCCTGGAGAAACTGGCTTCCCAGGGCTTGGGCAGGTGCACTCTTTGCTGGGTTAAAAACTGGCAGAACGGCCGAGCCCAGAGAGTGGTGGGGAATGGTGACACACCCAGTTGGTGGCCAGTCACTGGTGGCATTACCAGGACTCAGTACTGGGTCCAGCCCTGATTAAGATCTTTGTTGATGACCTGGATGAGGGGGTCAAGTGCACCCTCATTAAGTTTGCAGATGACACCAAACTGAGAGGGAGTGTTGGTCTGCTGGAAGGCAGGAAAGTTCTGCAGAGGGATGAGGACAGGCTGGATTGACAGACCCAGAGCAGTTGTTCTGAACAGAGGTTCAGTAAGACCAAGTGCCGGGTCGTGCCCTAGTGTCCCAAGAAGCCCCTGCAGTGCTCCAGGCTGGGGCAGAGTGGCTGGAGAGCTGCCCAGCAGGAAAGGCCCTGGGGGTGCTGCCCGACAGCGGCCGAACGTGAGCCGGTGTGTGCCCAGATGGGCAAGAAGGCCGGTGGCCTTCTGACCTTCTGTGTCAGCAATCGTGTGGGCAGCAGGAGCAGGGCAGTGATTGTCCCTCTGTGCTGGGCACTGGTGAGGCCACACCTTGAGTGCTGTGTCCAGTTCTGGGTCCCTCACTACAAGGAAGATATCGAGGGGCTGGAGCATGTCCAGAGAAGAGCAGCGGAGCTGGGGAAGGGGCTGGAGCACAAGTCTGAGGAGCAGCTGAGGGAGCTGGGGGTGTTCAGCCTGGAGAAAAGGAGGCTCAGGGGTACTTAATGGCTCTCCACAACTCCCTGAAAGGAGTAGGAGCCTCTTCTCCCAAGTTACAAGTGACAGGACAGGAGGTTACAGGCTCAAGCTGCACTAGGGAAAGTTTAGGTTAGATATTGTTGGATATTCACAGGAAGGGTTGTCAGGCATTGGAACGAGCTGCCCAGGGAATTGTTTGCAAGCAAGTACAGGAAACACAAATGCAGTAGAGTGTATGTGGACTGTGTAATTAATGAAAAACCCAGACAGATGTTTTGGGCTTTTCCCATTCTACAATAAGTGCACACAAAGTTGAAGATTTTTTATTTTACACTGTTTCCTACAGTATTTAGTTTGTTATATCTGTGAGTTCTGCTCTGCTGTTAGACTGCTTTATGCACTCTACTTCATAAAATGCTAAAGGATTTTTGTCTTAAAATATTGGTATTATAATAAAAATCAGTCAGGTTGGAAATGCAAGCACTGCAAGGTCATTAAGTGTCTAAATCAAGGCTGTTGGCATTTGTCTGTTTTTATCCTCTGTTGGTATTTTTTGTTGCAGGTCCTTAGGTCACAATCACGTAATTTAGTGTTTTCTCTCCCAGGACAACTGCCTCATTTAGCCAATTATTGTATCTCCCCTCTACATAGCTTTGCTTCATTTTGCTTTGGGTGCTTATGGGACATTTATTGATTTGCTGTTTCAATAGAAATGACTTTATTTTCTCAAAATGCTCATGGGGAAAAAAAGGGAAAGTGAAGCACTGAAGTTTAGGGTAAAGTTTCCTTGACTGGATATTTTCAATGTAAGACATCTAGAATATGGGAGTTTAAAAGTAATCATCACATTTAAGCACAGATGCTAAAATTTTCAGCTATAGAAATACATAATGCTTTTCAAAGAAAATGCAAATGCCATGGTGAGGAAGCAGGAAAGGAGGAAGACGCAATTAATCAACGCTGTTTTTATATCATAAGTGAACTCTGAGAGAAAAATCTGTTCCTAATTTCCCTCTATAAAACCTCATGTTTACTTCTCAACGTTCCCCAGCTTCTGTAACAAATGAGGCAGAGTCTTGTGTTACAGACGAGCCCCTGTGCTGTGCAGCCCTCATTCATATCTAGGTCAGGTACGTCAGCAACGCTGAATGAGTCAGAGATTCTGAACAAATGCAGTGTGTGACTGTGGGATGTAAAAGATTCCCAGAAATAGCTTATGCAG
The DNA here is from genome assembly GCA_013397795.1 of Orthonyx spaldingii. Classification (NCBI taxonomy): domain Eukaryota; kingdom Metazoa; phylum Chordata; class Aves; order Passeriformes; family Orthonychidae; genus Orthonyx; species Orthonyx spaldingii. The sequence goes on along the minus strand of VZTJ01002533.1, from coordinate 357,202 downwards.
AACCAAATGGAAATGAAAGCTGTACAAAGCAGTACTAGTTCTAACTTCTGATGGATTTTACCACCTTAATTCCATGGGGCTGCTCTTATAGAACAGCCAAGCAAGCTGCACTCTTGTTTCACACTTGGGAATACACATCTTCAGCTTTTCCTGTTTGTGAATAAAGCCAACCCATGTAACTGGGAAAAGGAGAAGTCAGCATCTGCCGTGTCCTCAGTAAGAGCATCCGCACTCCATTCATGGATTCCAGCTCCAGAAGCCCTGTGCAATACTGAACTTGCTCTATATTTGAACTTTGCATTCTCTAGCACTTGGTAGAGTTTCTTCTTATTACTATTAATGTTCAAAAGTTGGTTCAAGAGAATTCAACTGGTAGTGGTCAGATATGGAGGTTACAAGAAGGAGCTACTCAGTGAGGTGAGGAGAAGGAACTGGGAGCTATATTTGATGAACACTTGTGTGGGCAGGAGCTTATCTGCAAGTGGCCAGAGAGATGTCAGGGGTGAGAGAGAAAGTGCAGAAAGCATCTGGAAGGAGCACTTGAGAAAAACAGGAAAGATGTTCCTGTGAATGAAAACTGGGGACCAGGACCTGAAAGACAACAAAAAGGGTCAGACAAGGGGACGTGCAGGAGGGACAGGGAAATCATGGGGAGTCTGGGCCCTGAATTTTGTCAATAAGGAAACTGTGACAGAATGAGATGAACAGACCAGGATCAGGTTCTCCCTTGAGATGGGAACTGTTCACAGAATCACAGAATATCCTGAGTTGGAAGGGACCATCAACGATTACTGAAGTCCAGGTCCTGCCCAGGACAGCCCCAGGAATCAGGGCTGTGTTGAGAGGGCCTCACAATCGCTGCTGGTGATCCCAGTGCCTGGATCTGCCTTGTGTGTGGTGCAGCTGAACTCTGCTGGTGACAAGTTGTGTGGCTTTTAATATGATGGAACTTGGAAAAACTTGAGAGTATTTTTGTTTAAGCTGTGAAATTGTTGATTCAGAAGTGCAAAAACTTTGCTTCACGAGGCTCTGTGACCTGGCCAGGCACCCCAACAGTGAGTTTTTCTCTTTCATTTCTGGCATGCAACAGACAGACCTCCCAAACATTTTGACTGGGGAAGGCAGCAAAGCTCGGCGATTCCATCTCTGATTTGTTGTCTTAGGTAAAGAAGGAGACTTTATTAATGTAGCCTTTTAAACAGGCTTGTGATTGTGCAAAGCAGAACTGTATGCAATATCTGTATGTAAAAAGTAAAGCACGTGGCATGTTGATGCTCAGTGGTTCTGTGTGAAGACAAGTGCTTTTCTTGGCAGGAGAATCCACCCCACTTGCTGTAGTGAGGCTCAGTGACTCAAGGACCAGAGAATGTTCTTTCAATGCCAAGGTAAGGATGAATATTATTCATGTCCAAAAAAGAGCACAGTCCCTTCCTTTCATGGGCAGTGTGTGCCTGAGCATAAGTGTGCTTTCATCTTTATTGCTCCTGGAAGTATGAAACATTCTCCAGGAGATCTGTGCAGTGGATGGGAGGAGGGGCAGAAAGGGGCACAAAGTGAAGAAGGCAGGTCAAGGCAACAGGCTAAAGACAGGTTACCAATGTTGCGTCTCACGAGGTCAGAACACCCAGTGATGACTCTGCTATAACATTGCTGTTATTTGTACAGTACAGTACAGACTGCCCAGTCTGTCTGCTGGGGGCTGAGCCCCAGCCCTCCTGCACCTGTAGGGACTTTTGGAGCAAAGCTCAGTGTAAGGCTGGTAGCAGTGTGACACCAGCCAGGAGAGGTGACTTTTACACGCAAATGGCCCCGCTTCCTCACAACTGCCTTTTTTCATGCTCGTAAGCACCAAGGGTGTTCGTTCAGATAGTCGTGCCAGAGCTACCTGTGGTGACACGGAGGACAAGGGACACACGCCCTGGGATCCCCATGATCAGAGAGAGCCCTTACGTCAGAGGATAGGTTTAGATTAGGAAGAAATCCTTTACGGTGAGGGTGGCAAGGCTCTGTAACAGATCGCCCAGGCAAGCTGTGAATGCCCCTTTCCTGGAAGTGTTCAAGGCCAGGCTGGACGTGGCTTAGAACAACCTGGTTTAGTGCAAAGTCTCCCTGCCCACGGCAGAGGGGTTGGAACGAGATGGTCTTTAAGCTCCCTTCCACCCAGTCCATTCTAGGACCACCTCGTCTGTGCTGAAGTACCAGGCTCATTAAAACACATTTTACCCACAGGTGGTGAATTAAAACGCCTCTGGCATCCCGGGGCTGTATCAGCCTGAGCCTGAGCTGTGCAGCCCCGGGCTCCCGGCGGGTGCCCAGAGGGGCACGGGGCGATGAGGGCGGGGTGTCGCGGCTGTCGCGGGTGTCACTCCCGTCCCGCCGCTCCCTCACCCGCGGGCGGCGCCTC
>VZTJ01002533.1:229086-354640 GCA_013397795.1 Orthonyx spaldingii | reverse complement strand
CCGCGCGGCCGCCACTGCGCAGGCGCCGCCGCGCCCCGCCCCGCCCCGCCGAGCGCAGCCGCCACTGCCGTGTCGGCCGCGGCAGATTCGCCATAAGGCGCCGCGCTGGGGCCCGATTTTCAGCGGTGGTTTTTTATTTCCCCTTTCCCCCCCACTCTGTTTTCCGAGCGGGCCGCGCTCGGCTCCCGGCGCGCTGCGGCGCCGAGCCCCCGCGGCGATGGAGGCGGCGGCTGCAGGTGAGCGGGGCCGCGCGGGCGGGCGGGGAGCGCGCACGGATCGCGCGGCCGTCGGGGAAGTAGTTCCGGCGGGGTGCGGTGACGCTCCTTCCGCACCACAAGTAGTTCCCGCAGTGGCCCCGGGATCCATCGCCCCGCGCTGCCGGAGAGGCTCTGGGGCTCTGGGACCGGGGGGCTCGGGCAGCCCGAGCCTGGGAGCCCTGCCCGTGCCGAGGCTGCAGCTCAGTAGCGAGTCGGGCGCATATGGGAACGAGCGTCTGGAGCTGCTGGTGCCGGGTTGATGCGTGGACACCGCACAGAAACCTTACAGGATGTGAAGGGGGCCTGCAGGGAAGCCGGAGAGGAACTCTCCGTCAGGAGCTGTAGTGATAGGATAGGGAGTAATGGGTGCAAAGTGCACAAGGGGAAATTTAGGCTGGCTATTAAGAAGAAGTTCATTTCTGTGAGAGTGGTGAGGCACTGGAACAGGTTGATCAGGAAGGTTGTGGCTGCCCCAAGCCTGGCAGCGTTCAGAGCCAGGTTGGATAAGGCCTTGAGCAACCTGGTCTAGTGGGAGCTGTCCCTGCCCACGGCAGGGGAGTTGGAACTGGACGATCTTTGAAGTCTGTTCCAACCCCTTTCCATTCTCTGATTCCGTGATTCTGTGCACACTTGCACACTTTGAAACACTCGTGAGCTCCTCTGGCAGCTGCTCTAAATGGTGTAAACAGCTCGAGGCCCCCAGAGTTCAGCTGCAGAAGGCAGATGTTTAAGATGGGTTAAAGACTTTCCACTGCGATGTCACCTCAGGCCTTCAGGAGCCTTGTATTGGCCTGGCTTTCATTCCAGCAGTGGATAAAGTCACACAGAGGTGGCAGCCTTAGGAATGCTGTGCACGTGCTTTCTGCCTTTCACAATCCCTGTGTGCTGTTGCAGTACAAGTTTGTGAAGTGCTGTCGCAATAATTGAATGCCAGTTAATTACCCTGTATACTCAAATTTGGCTTCTGGTTGCCATTCCCGGAGTTGACTTCTTAATCTTTAGAATCCTGAGTTGTTTCTAGCTATCCTACCAAGTATTGATGGGTAGTTTACAACTCAGACCACCATTTAGGGGTAATAGCCATAAGCTAAAACTCAGAAAGTTCATCTGCAACCTGGAGAAAAACCTCTTTACATTGAGGATGGCACTGGAGTGGGCTGCCTGGGGAGGTTGTGGAGTCTCCTTTGCTGGAGACATTCAGAACCCACCAGGATGCATTCCTGTGTCCCCTACTCTGGGTGATCCAGCTTTGGCAGGAGGGTTGGACTGGATGATCTCCAGAGGCCCCTTCCAGCCCTGTCTATTCTGTGATTCGGTGAAGCAGGAAGTTATGCCAATGAGAACTGCACTATCAGAAGAATAACTGAGTGGCAGAATAGCTAACAGGTGTCGTGTTACTTACGGACTATTGTAAAAGCATTCCAGGACTGCTTTATATTCTGGGATCCAGCTTTCAGTGAGAAATATCCAAAAATTCCAAAAATCAGGTTCAGAGTGTTTCATACAGTGCATCCTGAAGTCGGTGGCTGATCACGGAGTTTGTGCTTATTCTTTGAGGGGCTCTGAGTGGTTCTGGTGCCTGGTAGTGCACCTTACACATTTTGATATTGTGCGTTAGTGTATTTCAGTGGAAAATTCAGCAGTGTTGTGTTTTAGCCACATGAGGGAGATCTTAGAACATGAAAATAAAAATGTTGTGCTATAAACATGTCTACTCCAGTTTTTTTTTCCTTAACGATGTAAAAGCTACCTTGTTTATAGGGGTGATAAAGTGATTATTCTAAACTGAAAATAATTTAATTTCCTAGTTATTTGAATACCCTATTAAATCCATGTTAAATCCAAATAATGAATTTTATATATTTTAGCCAGCATAAATATGTGGAGACAGTTGTCTTCTTTTAAAGAACTTTATTTAACTTTTTTTCCAGGAGCATTTGTAAAGATGGAGTGTGTAAAACAGAAAAATACATGTGCTTTGATTTGCCATCATGAGTTAAACTCCCGTGGTTTCAAATGCAAGTTTCTTTTCACAAATACAGTATCAGACTGGTTAAATACAATGTGTTTGGTTTAGGTGAGAGTGCCAGAGGTGGGCCTGGGTGAAACTTGTGCAGCTCAGCAAGGCCAAGAGCAAGGTCCTGCACCTGGCTTGGGGCAATCCCAAGCACAAACACAAGAGTGTGGGATGGGCAGATTGAAAGCACCCTGAGGAGGACTTGGGATGTTGGTGGATGAGAAGCTGAACATGACCCAGCAATGTGCTCTGGCAGCCCAGAAACCAGACGTGTCCTGGGCTGCATCCAAAGCCCCGTGGGCAGCAGGGGAGGGGGGAATTCTGCTCCTCTGCTCTGGTGAGACCCCACCTGCAGAGCTGTGTCCACCTCTGGGACCCCAGATATGGGAAGGATGATGTTTGAGTTCTGGAATAACTGAGCTGTGTTAAAATCAATGTTAGGCAATGTTCTTATTGCTATGAACAAAATATAACATCAGAAAGAATTGAATAAATTGGATCTTACTTTTTTCCACTCCTGACATTTCATGTGCCTAACAGCACACAGTGGATGTTTAAATAGAGAAGTGTAGGAACAGGGCAAGCACAATCCTTGTCCAGAATATGGTTTTAGACCTTCTAATGGGCTTTGCTGAACCCCAGCCAGTCTCTTTCTTTCAACTTGGTGCTTCCTGGTCAACTTCTAAGAATTTTGGCCACCAAGTGGATGTGTACCCACCTTACAGGTGCAGCAGCAGGGAGAGATCAGCTGCAAGACAGGCAGTAGTTTCAGAGCGGTCCTGTCCTTCATGAACATGAAGTTTTGTAGTTCTTTGTGTTATACTCTGCCTTTTCTCCAGTCCTCAGTTCCATCCTTCTCAGGCAAAAAAAAATTTCTGATTTACTCAATTGCTCACTATGCTGTGTTGTTGATCTTCTTTATTTCTGTACCTTTTAAGGATGATGATTATGATTATTATTATTTCAGTAGAGGGACACTATCCAAAGATGTAAGCCCAGTATGGATCTTTTCTATTCTTTTATAGGTATTATAGGACCACCTGTTTTATAGGTCTGTCTGTTTTAACTGTAAGGTTTTGTTTCTGAGGAATGCAGCTCCTAGTCTTGTTTTGAGGCTGTCTGTAAAGTGTTTGCTGTAATAGAGAGATCTTTCACAGAAAATCTCTCCAAACCATTATAAAATGACAGCAAATTGAAAAACTTGCTTTGCTATGGGCTCACCTTCTTTGAAGGGACTTTTTCTGTACAGATTGCTTTTCATTGCACAGGCTCCTGTTACTGTTGAGATATTTTTAAAATGTTGCTGCATTCTGCTTTTTATTTTTTAAGTTGATAAAATTACCCTTAATGACCTGCCTCACTGTGTTTTTACATTAAATTTTACACAATTTAAAATCTTTTGCTTTCCTCAATTTACAAAGCTTCTATATAGATGTTTTCTTCTCCTGAAAGTTCATTTCACTGCTATTTAGCTGTGCTAGATTTTCTCCTTCCCGTTTCTAAAACCTTCTTTGATGATTAGCATCAAATATGATGCCTTTAAATAGCCTTCATGCTGCTTTCAAAGATTTAACTTGTCTTGGAACTTTTTTAGTCCTTTTTGTGGTTTGTTTTGTTAAAGATGCTTTTTATCTTTATGTAGTTTGCATTGTTGAAGTGAAACACAAACATTTGGCTCTTTATCACTCTTCTAAGAGGGTTTTTGAGTAGTACTTTAATCATGGTTACAGAGTAACTCTCAAGTAATGTGACTTTGAAAAGGGTCCTGTGCTTTACTTCTGATAAAGTCAAGAACTGTTTCTCCTCATGTGCTTTCCCTGACTGCTTGCTGGGTGAAACAGTTATTAATGGTGTCTAAACGTTTAATCTTGGCATCCTGTCCTGACCTGACATGTAACCAGTCTGCATAAGGCTAATTAAAGCCTACAATGTATTGTTTCTGTCTTTGTAACCTCCTTTATCCCCTTCAGTGTGCCCCAGTCATTTGCACCCCTGTGGTCAGGTTGTTGCTCAGGGGCAGTCCTTACACTGAGCTTTTCTGTGCACTGTATTTAAATTCCTCAGGAATTCTGTTACGTGTTAAAATAGCCTTTTAATCAGATTTCACCCTAAGCTGCTTCCAACAGGCCTTATTTCTTTAAAATAATGCCTCCTACTTGGTCCTCAATATTTTGGTAGTGGCAGTGACCCACTGGCATTGCAACAATGCTTATCAGAAGCTTATTTGAATGCATGAATGTCAGTAATCCTTGTCTGCAGCCAGGCATTCCAACTCTGCCACTTTGTTAGGCTTCTTGCATTATTGTAGCAGTATATAGGTTTATTTTTTAAAAAGCAACTACAAAAACAAACCTACAAAACTCTCTTTTTTTCCTGTTAAAATTTTGCTAATTTCTGTGTCATCCTTCATTTGAAAGTAGTCTCTGATTTTTACTGTTGCAAGGTGAATCACCTTCATCTTTGTGGTCTTCTGCACTTTTAACCTACTCTTCAGTCTTTAATTTTTCAGTTTTCATAATCCCTTGAAGAATTCCTTGGATAAAGTGTGATGCTCCTCTGGTTTTATTTCTCAGCTTGTAATTGTCTCTTAGATATATACAGAACTGCCATCTTAGTTCTGCTCACAGTGGCACCATCATGAATTCATATCCCAGGCAACTTAACTAGTTCTTTTTTTTTTTTCTTCTGTCTTATAATATTTGTATTGTATAGATCATAGAATCACAGAATGCTTTGGGTTGGAAGGGACCTTAAACCCCATCCAGTTCCAACCCCCTGCCGTGGGCAGGGACACCTTCCACTATCCCAGATTCCTCAAGGCCCCATCCAGCCTGGCCTCAAACACTTCCAGGAATGGGGCATCCACAGCCTCTCTGAGCAGCCTGTGCCAGTGCCTCACCACCTTCACAGGAAAGGTAGAGATCTTAAAATATATTATTTCTTAATGAGAAACATTCACAAACTTCAGTGTAATTTAGTCTTGTATGCAATGCCTGAGCGCCTTTACAGTTGTAGTTTATTGAATAAACTTCACTTATGGCCTGGCTAGGAAAAATGGTGAATGTATATAACTGGGTTTTCCATAAACCATATTAAGTGGTATTGATTTTAGCATCATCTTTTAGTTTTTGCAGGAATGCATCCTGTACCAACACTGCTGTTGCATTCTTCCTTAATGTTAAAATAAAATTTGTGGCACTTAACTAACAACAATTAAATTGCCCTGATTTTAGGTAGCAGCTAAAAGTGAGAACAGTCATGGTCAGGGGCTCCTTTTCTTTTGTTGAAAACACTTTCTGCACTGCTGGTTTTGTCTCGGCAGTCATTTTATGCTGGTGGATTAAGAAACTGTTGCTTACTGTTTAGAGTAGCCCAAATTCAGATGAAGGGAACTCTAAAATAGCTTTTGATTCTCCACCTGCTGCTTCTAGTATCGTCAGTTTGTTAGTTTTGAGTACGGGATTCTTGTGGTGCTGCTGTTCTAATGGTAGCAAGTAGTTTGTTTTATAGACTATATACACTTTTTTTTCTTTAAGTGTTACTGAAGATAATGCATTTCATTTGGAGATGTGCTGTAATACTGGATATTAATTTATTGATGAATCAAAATAGAGAAAATAGCCAGAAACCAATATTGATTTATTTATATTTTTTCTTTAAGAAATGAAGAAAAATAAAATGAGTTTATGCCAGCGTCTTTATTAAAACAATGATTAAAATGTTATGAAGTCTATAGAAAACAGGTTTTAAGTAAAACAACAACAGCAACAAAAAATCAAAACCAACAAAAACTGTGAAACTAACAAACAAATGTCCTGGAGGTGAAGCAATAAAAATCAGATATACATTGTATCATGTTTGTAAAAATTTTGGATGTTTGAAATGGCTTTGAAGATGAAAAGTCTCTAACATGCTCAGAGGAGTAAGATGTGATAAGTACAATATTTTAAAAGTATTTGACCATAGTACAGGATATCATAATTCTTTCTACTATATTTGCCCGTTCTTTATGTTCAATTCAAACTGTTGTTTTACTAAAAAATAGTGTTGTTTGTCGTAAACAAAAGTTATTGGTTTTTTACATTCTGCTTTCATATTAACTGCTACCTCATATTTCAATGCTTCTACCCAAATATGCTGTCAGAAAAGTCTTGTTTATTGTTCTTAGACACTTCAGTATCTTACAAGCTCAACATTTGTGTGTGAAAAGTTCTTTTACAAAACAAATAATTTGAAAGAATGTTGCCCACTTTTTATTGTACTTGATATTTGTACAGAAACAGCAGAAAGAGGAAAAAAAAAAAAGCTGAACAAGACTAAGGCTTAGTCTGATGAATAAGATTTTTAATTGCAGAAAGCTCCTGTTAAGAATTTGATGGTGATGAGGCAACAAAGTGTGTTTCAGCACTGTAATAAGTTTAGAAGGACATAAGTAATTATTCATATTATGAACTTCATTGCTGTGTATTTTAGGAAGGTTGACCAGATGCATAGTTATGCATCCTATCAACTTTTTCCACAGGCCAACAAATTTGTAGCCACTTTTTATTTTCATATTTAATTGTGGAGTTCTAGTTCATTTTAACAGCTGCAGAACTTCAAAGGCACTTACAGAAGTTGCCAACTGTTGCCTGCTTTGAAAGGAGAGGTGAAAAGTTTTGGATACATTACAATGGTTTAGGGCATATAAATACAGATTTGTATCCTTTCTCTGTGTGTATTGTAAAAGTAGTTATTAAAAATAAAACAAAACAATAGCCAACGCTGAGCCTTCCTTTTATCCAAAATGAAAGTTTTAGGTTAGTTAAAATTGACTCTGGACTAGGTTTTGTCATGCAATGGCTAAAAGTGTACATGACAATAATATATTCCTTGATTCCTTAAGTGCTGTTAATTTCAGTGATCTTTCCAAGGCAAGTGCTTCTTTCTTCCCCCTTCCCCACTCCAGCTTTAAAGCAAACAAGGACAGAAACTGGTTTATGCTTTGTGAAGGGGGTTGGGAATCGGGGAATCTGCTTCCTAGTTTGCAACTTGCTCTTTGTTTTTAGTAATCCATTTGTTAAACTCCCTTTGCTGTAGATAGGCTTAGTGTGAAGAAGAAAACCCCAAACTTTCTAATTACGCAATATGCTGAGGGTTTTGGAAGAATTAAAAAAGGCTTTGCTTACGTTATAGCTTAATTTTCCACATAGTCAATTAAGAAGAAAATTATTGGTATTATTTATTTCAATATATATTTAGCACAGTTTATAGGGGCAAACTGAAGATAATGAATTACCACAAAGCATGCTTAGTGAACAGAATGTCCCAGATTGGTTTTGGCTGAATTTCCTGATGTTTGTGTACCTGCATACTTGATTACTGTTCTTTTCTTTCTCTGCATATTTAATTGCTGCCTAATTAATTGCTCTGTTGATTTCCTACATAATTAATTATTCACTAATTAGTCATTGATTCCCTGCATAGTTGATTAACTTATTCCTTATTTGATTCTTACACTTAATTGACTATAATTCATTGCTTTATTGCCACACTGCCTAATTAGCAGCTGGGTAATCAATTATTGTTTGCTTATTCCATACTTGTTTAGTCTGGTGATCAGCAGAGTTTATCCTCTGCTTTCTGACTCCTTTTCCAGTCGTTTTTCCTAAAAGAATTTCTTTACTTTGTTTGGTTTCCATCTCACCTCAGAGTAAAGCTCGTGCGTCTTCTGTGTGTTCTCCTGGTGCTTCCTGCACTTGCACTGACACTCGCTGTCCTCTGCCACCGGGGCTGTTCACTTCTGGGTTTGGGTGGTGCTGGTGATCAGACACTTTAAACACCCACAGAGGGTTCTGGAGATTCTGCTTTTTGTTCTGCCCCTCCCCAAGTCCTCACTGGGAGGAGTGAGAGATAAAGTGGTGTGTGAGTACCGATTGCAGCTGTTGGAGGAGGAGACAGGAGACAAAATACTGAGCCTGAACTTGTAACAGCCAGCAGGTCAGGAAGCAGAAACACTGACAAATAAAACCTCAAAACAGAAATGTCAGATAAATCATGGAATTTCGGTTAAACGTTGAGCTAATTGTTCATAGGTTTTATTGTGCATTTACATCTAAAGAGAACAGTTGTCATCCACTGGGTCAATAACAGACTTCATTCCCTTACCAAAAAAAAAAAAAAGAATAATGCTAACTAGAGCAGAACTAGTTCAAAGGAACATTTCAACATACTGCAGTCAAAACCAAAATATCTGTGTGCTCAGGACAGCAGAATGCCTGAGAAGGAACCCAGCTGAGCTCCTAAGAACCCACTGATTGTACCATACACTCCCATAGCTGCTTGTGTGTAATATAGAGGCTATTTCCAACAACAGGAGCAGTATTGGAGTTGTTTTTCAGAGATGTTTTGAAAGAGATGAAGGCACAGTCTGCCTGTTAGTTTTGAGCTGTGCTTTTGTTACATTTCAAGTGCAAATACCTGTGAAAGAGACATCTTCTGCTCTTAACTTCCAGGACACCTTAAAGAAGGATTTTTTTGAGTGGGGTGAACTGTATAATTAGTGTGTCGTGAAGGAACTGGAATAATGTTGAGTAAGGTAGTGCTTAGGTTTATTTTGAAAATGAGTCCCAAAATACAGCTTCCCTGTTTTTTAACCCCAGATTCATCCCAAAGTTCACAAACTATCACTTTATTTCTGTACTTAGCTAGTGATCTGTGGTTTTACTTGTACCTCAAAAGTGCTGCTTGTTCCATTTAGATTTCAGGTGAGTGAATGTCCCTCATTTTCCATAGGGAGGTGGAGGGAGAGTAGCAATTGAAACCAGTCTCTGGGCCAGAACTTTATATATGGAGCTGGAGAACAAATGTGCTGTTAAATTTGGTTCCTGGTTTTTCTTAGGTTTCACTGGACCCTGAAGGGAGTAGGAACTCTTGAAAAATCAAACCATTAAACAAAAAGACTGTAGTGTTAGAAAACAAAGTCCTCTGAATTTTTCTGGCAAAAATTTTTGAGCTTTTTTTATCTGGGGTTATAGTAATCCTTCTTTGTTGTTATTTATTTTCTTGAGGCTTTGCTTTCACATCACACTTCAAGTACCTGCAAATTAAGAAAAGCTCACAAAGTTTTGACTAAAAATTTGTGTCAAATTTGTGTTTAAAGCATTGACCAAGGAAAGTTTTAATGACGTTCTTCATTTGCTGCTGTTTTGAAGGTTTTTAGTTTGTTTTTGGTTTTGTTTCTTTGTTTTTCTTAAATCAACGGGAACTTTTCATGAAACTTGATGAGGATGTCATGTCACATACAATTTTATCTTGTGTATGAAAATATAAAAATATAAAAAATTATAATGATGTTTGAGGCAGGAGAGGGAAAAAGGTGTTAATCTGTTCTGCTTCCTTCTGCGTCACGTTAGAATATTTCTAAGATTTCATCCAGAAGAAATTTTTTGTCCTGTGAGAATCTAGCTAGGAATTTAACCATTTCTTAAATTAATTCATGTTGGGATGTATTATAAATGTGTTCATTTAGTGACACAACATTTGTCATTTCACCTCATTGCTGCCTGTTATGTGTATGAAGTAAATTATAGTTACTATGTTGACTGAACCAAAATCCCAGTAACTCATGGCAACATAAATAACTTGCATTTGAAAATTCTAATTCCTTGTTTTTAAACTTGTTTTTCAGGGATCAACTCCATCTTCATGTGTAAGCTTTGTAACTTATTTTCACCAAATAAGTCCGAGCTGTTGTCTCATGTCTCGGAGAAACACACAGAAGGAGGGACCAGTGTGGATGACATCATTATTCCTCTCCAACCTCTGACAGTACCCACAAACACAAGCAAAGATGGAGAAGGTACACTCATAGATTGAGAGGAATGTAGTTTTCAGTGTTACGTGTTTTTTAAATAAAACCTGTGGTGTGGTGAGTGTGCATTGTGTATAGAATGGTTTGCATAGTTTTTTATAATAAGCCCTGTACAGCTGCCACCCTGAATTTCATTCAGCACAGAATAGATCATGTGACAGATATGGATAAACTCAACATGTCTGAGGGAATGATGACATTAGTTCATTGATTTTAAATGTCAAGTAGAGCAAAGTCTGCTTCCTACAGCTTTAATTTAAGCTGGGTAATAGCAGTGGGAAGACTGGCTAACAGCAGTGGAAAGCAATTAGGGCACCATGGGTGAGAGTGTGTCTTGAGGTTTGGGTGTCCTTTTGGAGTTGTCTAACTTGTTTGTTGTGATTCAGGTTATGTTAATAGTTCTATTCCAGAAAGGAGGTGGCACAATTCATAATTTATAACTAAGTTTTGATATTGATGCTGGTAAATAAAGCAATCAGAAGCTGAATTACTTACACATAAAAATTTTACTCTGCAGTGGAAGAAGTTACATTCATTCCATCCCATTTTTAACTGCTTATAATCGCCATCCTTTGAAACAGTAGCAATGGGTTCAAAATAATTCAAAATCTTCTTTTATGCCCTTACCAAGTAATGGATTTTTATTGTTGGCAAACCTCTTATTTAACACAAATACTAGGATTTTTCAACCATTATAGCTTCTGGATTTTAAAAACTATGTGCTTATGGATCAAACCCACTCTAATATTGTACCTTAAAGAATTTTTTTGGTGTTAGCGTATGTATGTGATATTTCTTCACTTATTTACCAGCAGTAATTCAGTAGTCATATTAACTTCATCAGTGTAAGAAGATATTTCTAATAATGGTCATAGAGTATTTCACTAGAGCTGCTGTCTCCTCAAGTGGCTGTTAAGGAAAAATCACACCAGATTATTATTTCTCACAATGCCCAAAATCACCAGTGTATCAGAAGATGATGAATAAATTCCAAATCAGGTTTCAAATGCCATTCTAGTTTTATCTTATTGGCACAGAATTAATTCTTCGGGCATGCAGAATGCATTTTCCTTTCTCAAATCTTTGTTTCCTGTTATCCCTTCACTCCATATGTTTCTGAGCACAGTGAGACTGGTACCTTGTAACATACTCTTTCATTTTAGTAAAAAGGCTCTTCTGTAAACTTCTCTTTGCATTTGTGTCAGGAATATCTGCACGTATTGCATGTGGTCAGCATGCATTGTACATTTATGAGGATAGTTTGTAATTACCATTATGATCTGAAGCAACAGAAATTAAACATAAATATCTTTTAAGAAAACAACTCTGCAAATCTTATTATGTAAAATATGACATTCTTATGTTAAATTATATATTCCTAATTTACCTTTCTTATTATTCTTGGTGAATACTTTTATTCATCTGATATGCTCATACGGTGCCACCTTTGTCAGGTTGTGTAGCCCAACTCTTTGCCATCTGCTGTCAGTAAAAATGTCAAGGTAAATTACTTTTCCATAGTCTTCAAGTCATATTCTAGGCATACTTTAGTATTTCTCCTTTCCCATCAGACAGATTGATTTGAGAAGAAGGTTCTGAAGTGCCATTCAGTTATTTTCTGTGATCTGTTAAAAAAAAAAAAAAAAAAAGGATATTCTACAATTGAACATAGCATTTGGAAAGAGTTCTTCTTTCAAAGCATAATTTATTCCCTCCCGCTATGGCAACTGCAGTAGATAAAACTTAGAAAGTTTGTAATATACAATTATTTGTCAATAAACCAGTCTTTGCAGTAATTCAGTATTGTCACTGAAAGGAGAATTAATTGGTGAATGACAGTCTTAGAAATTACAACTTTTAGTACTTGGTGACTAATAGATGAACATCTTTTTGTCCTTTGAAAGTGTAATTTCTCTTCCAAGTATTGGTAAATGCTGTAGCTACCCCACAATTGGTATAGAGGAGTGAATGCTGAGTTGTTAATGGAGTTCTTTGTTCCGCCTGAGTAATAAATTAATGATTTTATAAGTACTGGGGACAAGTAAAGTGCTAGGCATGTAATATGTGTTTATTACTCTAATGTTATTTTATTTACAGTGCTCTCTGCTGAATTCTATTTAGTCATGCTACTTTCCTGTTGTTAAGCCATGATCTATTTAGAGTTGATTTGTCCTAAACATTTTAGTACGACAATTGTAAATTTTTTTTATTAGGTGGGACCAAGGATACCAGGGAGATGTTGCTGTCATACATCTGTGCACAGGTCACATTTTGTCCAGCAGTAGAGCATGACATCTTTGTTTGGGAAATGACAGGTATTTACCTGATAACTGTAGTCATTCATACTCCAGTTTAGCCTAGGGCTTCTTTTTATAATTATTCACAATGATCTCCATTTCCCTCAAAGTTCTTGTCAAAACTTGGCTTTCTTTTGCTTCTGCTTAGTCAAATTGGTGAGGATTTGTGGGACAGCAGCAGTCACCCTGGCTTCATCTGTTCATCATGTTACTCCCTGATGGATTGTTGTTTGATTTGGGCTGGATTATGGGATACATGGCTCTGTCGGTTATGAAACCTTGAAGAAAGTTACAATCTGAGTATCATCATCTCCTCCAAGGAGTTTAGTTCATTAAGGTCACCTAAAACCACAGCATGTGCATCAGCCTCATCCTTGCCTGAACACAGGAGGCAGTATTCACACCTGAGGGACAGGAGGTGTTGCAGGTGCCCTGATACAAACACAGAACAGTAACAAAACAAGGCCGGGGATGAGATTTATTTGCATTCATTTATGTGACACCGTGTGCAGAAGATTCTGAATAGGCCCATGTGCTGTTGTAACTGATGAAATGTGAGCTTTTTATACTGATGTTTGTGAAAGGATTCATGGTGCATAATGCAGCAACCTGTTAAAATACAGTCAGGATGTTTAAGTGAACACTTGCACAAGGGTTTTGTGACTTCTGGCAAACTTTTTGTATGAAATAGATTGATTTGGAGAAGCTAATGTGAACAATTCCGATGAAGGAACAGTATAAAAATAGACATCAGTTTATTTCATTACTCTCTTTTTGAAGTGTCTTTTTTATGTCTTGGAGTGCATAATTATGCAGCATAGCACAGAATGTCTTCTCTGGATATTGCCTTTGCTCACCCAGTAGCAGTCAGCATAAAGATTGGTTTCAGTCTTCAGTGTGTAATGAGTGCAAAATCCCCAGAAACAACTAAGTTGTTCTTGAGGGAACAGGATTTTAATTCAAAATCTTTTTAACGACCAATTTAAAACTTCTATTTATGACTAAGCATCCTTGAAAGAAGTGATAGGCGGAGTTTTATTATTTATTTAGTATACTGCTTTATTTTTAACAGATAAACAGATTCTTTTTTCTAACAAGCAATGCTTGATTAACTTGGTTACTGGCAGATGAATGACAGTGTTCTGCTATTAAATTACTGTGTGTTGTTGATCTTAGGTGGTGCTTTGGCTGAAATTAGTATAATGCTGTGTGAAGAGCTCACTGGACGCAAGCTGGGTAGAGAGACAGCTGGAATTTATTGTTATGTGCCTCATTAAAAATTTAATTCTGGCATTGTTAACTCAAAGTGTCTTGAGATAAGTTCTGTGCTGGACAAAGGAAACCAAGGAGCGAGGAAAAGAAATGGCTGTGATAAGCCTCAGAACTTCTGGTGATGTATCAGTTGCCCACATGAGCCCTCTTGTTATTGTGTTTGTTACTGCCTGCCTCTTGCCACCAAACCTTTTAAAATACTTGAGAACTGCTGTAAATTCTCCTACTGGTAAACACATTTACAAACATTTCTAAGATTTGCATGTTCTTTGTTTATTTTTCACACCATTGGTAGTCACAGTGATAAGAACTGCAATTTTATAAACCATAGCAGAGGTTCTATCACCAACCATCTAAAGGAGCAGTTTTCACATTTCCACTTGCATGCAAGATTTTGTTTTAATTTCTCTCTTAAAGTGAAAATGCTGTTCTGTTTTTCATTAAGTTTACATTAAAACAGTCAGGAAGAAGCATCTCTTTGACCTGCTTTTTCTTCATTTCTTTTTGTTGGGTAATCTGATGACTGCATTGCAAAGGAATGAAAAGAAAATCATACACAGAGAATATGGTGGTTGCATTCATTCTTCCAATCCTTGGATTTAACTCTTTTGTAGTAGTCTGCCCAGTATCCACATCTGTATTCCTCATGTTTGGCACTTCAGCAAGCTGTGACTTTTTGATGGATTGATGTAAAGATAATTGTTGTTGTTGGGCTTGTTTTAATTGTGTGTTAATTTCTTCAACTCAAGGCATCAAATACTGGTTACTGTGACTGATGGATATCAAAATAACATGAATGGTAGCACAGAGAAATTTTGAGAGCACTGAAATCACCCCTTTCTTTTTGGCTGACTAAACTGCTTTTGCTACAGTAGCACAAAAGTTCAGGACACTGGTGGAGGGTTGCAAAAAGTTGTGGGAAACAGTTGCTTTCTTTCTATTCATAGTAAGGTTTTTTGGCAGTTTTATTACATTTATTTAAGCAGACAGGTATTCAATCACTCCTGTAAGAAGACAGAATTCTCTTTTTCATTTGATAGTAATTACATGATTAACTCAAAGCTGTGGTCTCTGAATGTGGGGTTTTGTTTGCCTGGTATATTTAAGGCAAATGCTGAATAGGTTATGAATAATGTGCTGCTACCTCCTCCTGTTCTCCTACATCATCTTTCTTTAAGATTCCTTAAGGAATTTATTTTTCCATATGCTCTAAATCAATCAATTCAGTAAGGTCTTTTGGCACCTGTGCTTGAAAATTTTTTGTGATTTGGGTTTTTTTTTTTAAATATAGTCTCTCTTTTCATGATTTTTCAGACTTCTACATTGTCAGTCTCAGTTTATCAGAATCTGTGATTCTATAGCAGTAATGAGAGAAATCTTAAGCAGAAAGAACAATTTATGTTGTCATGAATTTCTGTGCACTGCAGCTCATGGACTTCATCAATATTTCATCTACAGAATTATGGAAATGTAAAATTATATTGTATTTATTAGAAGTTATGGGTGATTTCTGTTTTTAATTACGGAAACATTTTTTTGCATGACTTCTGGAATTTGTTTGCTACCAACAATTTTTTATGCCACCTTGTGCCTAGAAAGTGCTGACAATCAAGAACCACAGAAAATACCAGGGAGTAATTGTTCACTATATTAAAAGGACAATGAGCTTTTGATTCTAAAATATAAATTGTTTTTCTCTGATTACACCTCAATACTTGGATAATTTCTTTGAAAATTATTTAAAAGACTTTTTGTAGTGTTGAAACACAGGAGAGCAGTTTTGTAGAATACTTGTGCTGGTAGAGTTATACAACAGTCTAGAAGAGTGCTTGCAGTGTAATTTATGTAAAACTGTGGCACTTTGACATCTGCTGATCTCAATAACACAAATGTTATTGCTTTACAGCTACCAGAAATGTTAGCAAATACCACTGCTTGAAATAAGTTTGTGTGAAGCTAACCTTTTTTTAAGCTTCTGGGATAACATCTCTCAAACTTCATTTAAGGCACATATTTTTCAAAGATCAGAGGGGAATTAGCTAATTAGCTGTGGAATTTAATTAGAGTTTAGTTGAAACTTCAATTTTCTTTTCTAGAGCTTCTCATAGCGAAGAGGAAAAGGGGCAGACCAAAAGGGTCCACTAAGAAGTTTTGTGTGGATGAAGATGTGGCAGAAAATAACCCCGTTCCAAGCAAAGAAACTCCAGCTGGGACAGAAGAGGTCCCAGAACCATCTGAAATCTCACCAGGCAGCTTGGAGTGCAGGAAATGCAATCGGAAGTTCTCCAACACCCGTCAGCTGACCAAACACATCTGCATTATTGTTCTGAATGAGGGAGAAGAAGAAGGAGATGGAGGTAAGAAAACATCCAGCAAGAAGATCTGAAGCAGGTTGTGGAACAGTGTGTTCCCACTGTGAGACCTGGCTCGGAATCCCCAGGGCTGGTTTTAGATGGAGTGGAGTTGTCTGTTTCTTGTAACACAAAAAAGCAAAACTGGACTTAGACGAGGTATTTAAACTTCTTTCAAAGTGGTTAAAACGTTTATTACACTAATGATTGTCTTCCAACTCCCTGAAATGCTTGTTTTGCATTAGCAACTGTTCTGTTTCTCACAAAGTGGATTGCCGTTTTTCAGTGAGAAGTAGTGTAGGCCATGCAGGTAAGTATCACATACAGGTGAGGAAGGATGGTCCTCTACAGGTGTTTCTGTCCTGTGACTTGAGAAACCTGAATTCTGTGCTCTTCTTTTGATAGATTTAGAATCTGCTTTTCTGGATGGCTTTTTTTTACTGTATAAAAAATAATGTCAAACTCGCCTCTTCTTTTTAGCAAAGCTTTACGTGAATGATTGTCTTTGGCATATGAGAGTTCAGTATTTCAATTTAGCTTGAAGATTGATTTGAATATATTCAACCTCTCAAATGCTTAGTATAGATCAGAGCAGAATGGAGTTATTTTCAGTTGGAAGGAATCTACAGTGACCATCTCGTCCAACTGCCTGACCAATGCAGGGCTGACCAACAGTTACAGATGTTGCTAAGGGCATTGTCCCTTAAACACTGACAGGCCTGGGGCATTGAACCCCAATCTGTTTAAAAAGACAACAGTGAATATTTGTTCAGAATAGAGTAGTTGAAGGGATGTACAATAATCATCTCGTCTGCCTGCCTGCTTAACTTTTCTCTGAGGTGATTGTCACATACATACAAAGCAATGACTTAGGCCAAATTATCTTAAGTTTTATGTGAGTTTTGTGTTGATGGTAAAATTCAGGTTTTGCTTTTGCTACAGTTGCTCAGTATGATATTGTGGATTCTGCTTGTAGGCAAAATTTGCCATTGATTTTTTTCCAGTTTTTTATTACCCTTTTGTGTCCAGTCTGTCTTTATTATACACAACTAGTATGACTATTTTACTTTCATTGATATGTAGGGTTTAACTTCTGTGACAAGCTTAATTAAAATAAGCTTAGAATATGTTGACAGAGCAGAGAAACTCTTGCTTTGATAAAGTATCTGGTTATATTTTAGTGTCATCAGTGGTATGATTTTTCAGCTGCACATAATGACAGTTACTGCAGCTGTCTCACCTCTGACATCCCAAGTGTCCTTGCCCTTTGCTGTTTGTATGTGCTAGGTCCAGTGTTACCATTTGCATTATTTTAGCAACATTGCCTTTCCTAATGTCCTCTTGAAATAAACTCTCAGGTCAAAGTATAAACTCAAATTACCTCTTCTTGACCTATTAGTTCATTAGAGCTCCTAAATCTTATCTTCATTTGTTTCTCTACAAAACACACTGGCAAATTTTTGAAATTGCTCATCCTTTTCCTTCTTTGTAAAGAAAATAACCTCAGTTTTGGGCAGATGAAACTTTTTTTTTGTTTATTCTCTGGTAAAAGCAAAACAGTCAAGCGAAGTCATGCCTAAGCAACAAATAACAAGGGGTTTCAATTTTTGGAAACTTTCTATCTTGACTGCAAACTGGGAAGGTATTGGGGGCTGGTTTTATCCTGAAGACATAATTTGTCCTTGGAATACATCTGGGAAATTTAGTCTTCAGCTGTCTATTGATTACTGTCCCATCACAGGAAAACTTTTCACTTCTGGCATTATCATATGAACTGCTTTGAGACAACTTTTCAGTTGCTGAATATGTAGATGAAAGTAGCATGTGCATTATTATTATCCTCTAAGAAAGTGTGAATACAGTCAGTAACTCACAACTTTATGGAGTGGCCAAGAACAGTATGTTCTCTGTCCAGGGATCTCTATAATAGTCTCTGTAATATTCCCTATAACCTTTTGCATAATCACTGAATTACTGAGTTTGGAAAAGACATCCAAGATCATTGAGTCCAGCTGTTAACTGAGCACTGCCACGTTCACCACTAAACCATGGCCCCAGGTGTCACATCCGCAGACCTTGTGAACACTTGCAGGGGTGCTGACTCCACCACTTCCTTGCACAGCCTGTTCTGATGGCTGACCACCTTTTCAATGAAGAAATTTTTCCTAATGTCCAATCTAAACCTCCCCTGCCACAACTTGAAGCCATTTCCTCTTGTCCTCTCACTTGCTACTTGGGAGAAGAGGCCGGCCCCCACCTGGCTACAGCCTCCTGTCAGGGAGCTGTAGAGAGTGAGAAGGTCCCCCCTGGGTCGACTTTCCTCCAGGCTGAACACCCCCAGCTCCCTCAGCTTCTCCTCATCAGACTTGTGCTCCAGCACCTTACCCAGCTCCATTGTCCTTCTCTGGACTTCCCCCAGCACCTCGCTGTCTTTCTTGCAGTGAAGGGCCCAAAACTGAGCACAGGATTTGGGGT
The DNA here is from genome assembly GCA_013397795.1 of Orthonyx spaldingii. Lineage (NCBI taxonomy): Eukaryota > Metazoa > Chordata > Aves > Passeriformes > Orthonychidae > Orthonyx > Orthonyx spaldingii. Next base: position 336,119 of record VZTJ01002533.1, on the reverse strand, counting down.
GCAGCCTCACCAGTGCCCAGTACAGGGGGACAATCCCTGCCCTGGTCCTGCTGGCCACATTAGTTTTGATACAGATCTTGATGCCATTTGTCTTCTTGGCCATCTGGGCACTGCTGGCTCCTGTTCAGCCACTGTTGACCCACACCTCCAGGTCCTTTACTGCCAGGCAGTTTTCCAGCCACTCTTTCCCCAGCCTGGAGCAGTTGTGACCCAAGGGCAGGACCTGGCACTTTGCCTTATTGAACCTCACCCAGCTGGCCTCAGTCCATTGATCCAGTCTGTCCAGATCCCTCTGCAGAGCCCTCCTTGTTCATACCATGGCATGAGGTGTTTTTTTTCTCCTGTTCTGCTCTTTTCTTGATGTTTCCTTTATATTGTGGTTGATTTTCTGACTCCTGCTTAATATTAAACTTATGTTTTCAGGGAAGTATTTAGATACACAACCAGATCTTGTACTCTTAAGAGTCAATTTAGAATCCATCATTTTATCAGTAAATTTTTTTCTTGAATCCGCTGTTGCCAATGTTCTTAGAGCTGGATGGAAGATTTTATTGCAGATCTTCGAATCTTCCAGAAATATAATATCTTCTCCTGTATTTCAGACACAGTTCAAAATAGGTGACTAAAATTCACAAGGAGCTTTGGCTACAAGTTCTTCTCACTTAGTCTTTGACATTTTACCTACTACATACCAGTTGGTTTTTTTCCCTTTTATCCATGTCTTTTCCAACTTGAAATTACTTTTATCTGTTTTTCTAATGCTTGTGAGATGTTTCTATATTTTGTTGGGATTTTTTTTTACCACTTTCTCGTGTTTTTAATTTCTTGCAAAGCTTAGCACTCTGGACCTCTGGTTAATAATCAGATGTTTTAACTTTGTACTGTGTCTGGCTGCAATGGAGTTAACTTTCTTCATAGCAGCTCATATGCAGTGTTTTATATTTTTGATGAAAATAATGTTTTGGCTATTGCTGAAATATGCTGCACATAAATTTGAAAAAAAAAATATATATAGTTATTCTGTGTAATATTCTCTATTGAGAGAAACATAATATATGTTTTGAGATGGAATTCAAATATTCATAGAGGTTTCCAAGTAATAAAATGTTTTGCTGTCTTTTATAGGTCAGCAAGAAAAATGTTGAAATCCCTAATATAATGAACATTTAAAATAAATAAATCACTAGAAAATTCTGTTGGAACTGCACATGTATTGGTCAGAGGAATAACTGGTAGATGCAATGGGCCTCTGCTGTTCTTTGCTTCTGTAATTAGTGATCTACATTGATCTCTGAGATAAGTGACTCATTCATGGTTGTCCTATTCTTTCTGGAGTCACCAGGCCTTGCTGGTTACTGACATCCTCTGTGCATCTAATTTGATCCTTTGATGCATAATGATTACACGTCGTGGACCCATTCACTAAAACAGCAAAAAGAGAAAAGTGACTTTTTGAAATCTGGCAGGTTGACCCTGCCTGGACTCCAGGGTGCCAAGAAAGCAGCTCCTGAGCTGGGCTGGGAAGAGAAAATATAACAAAAGGCTTGTGGGAAGAGATCACTCACCAGTTACCATCACAGGCAAAACAGACACAACCTGGGGAAATTAGTTTATTACCAATCAAATCAGAGCAGGATAATGAGGCATAAACGCAAATCTCCATCAGAGAAGCCAAACTGTAGCCCACATATTACCAAAACATGGCCACAAACCCAATACAGCACAGGATTAAAAAATGTCCTTTGTACTTCCAATTTCCCCATGTACATGCTTAGTAAATATATTTTTTCATGGAGGGCTTGTTTGCCCAAGCAAGTTGCTTTTTTGTAAGCCAAGCAGTGTGTACACCTATTTCTGTTTCTTTTTGGTTAAACCAAGTTAACAGTTCTGGCTAATGGTTTGGATCTGGCTGGCAAGATACAAGAGAGGCTATTTAATGGCTGGGGAATGGCATTTGGGAAGACACAATCCCATTCATTCCTTCTGTAGTGAGACCCTACATAGTTCTTAAAGATGCAACTTTTGGCCTTACTTTAAAATAGTTTTGGCATCTACTGGATTCTAATTTAAATTAATTCTTCCTGCAAGTAGGATGTCATTCTCTGCAGAGAAACAATTGCCTGTGTTAATTTAAAATGGCCAGTTCACTTTCTTTTTTCCAAGCTGCTATGAAATATCACTTTTTAGAGGTTAAAAAACAGTAATTTGAACGAAGAGTGGTTTAAAAACATGCCAGTTATGGCTGCGTAGCTGTGCCTGCAAAGTGTGGTACATGCAGTCACAAATGCTGAGAGCAGTCCCTTCAGTTAATGACTCCAGCAGAATCCTGGGGCAGACGAACGATCCAGTTTGATGGGAGTCTGGGAGCACTGATGAATTCTGAGCTGGCAGGAGCTTTGCTGAGCAGCAGACGTGACCATTTCTGAATGGTGTCAGGAGGCGCAGCTCAGCGCTGTGGTGCCTGCACAAACACGAGCCGGCGTTTAGAACGCCTGGCGCTGGGGAGGGGAGGTCACTTCGCCCGTCTGCTGGATCCAGGTGCCAGCTGACAAAGTGCTCAGCTGGCAGCTTAGCAAGGGAGGTGCAGAGTGAGGCAGTTTGTCCAAACAAACCTGTTCAGCAGCAAGCAAAAGCCTTTACTGCCTGGAGACACTCGGCTTAGCTATTCAAGTGGCACAGACTCCATTTTCTCATAAATCATCTGAAAATCATCCAAGGGTGTTCTTTTATAGACCCATGGTAGTTATTATACAGCAGAACTGTCCTAGTTGTGATGGACAAAGCACTTATTTTGACACTCTAATCCATGATGCTAACACTGAAGGAATTTTTTCCAGGAAGGCAAGTAAATACTGATGAGATGACCCCATACTATAAAAAGGCTGTTTGAGCCCTGTGGTCAACTTGAAGCTCTTTTTCATTAAAACATACTTTTGTCTCCATCTTAATCCTTTCCTAAAGCACACCTTCCACTTCAGTTTTTTTTGGTGTACAGAGAGTTCAGGAACAAAGCAGCTGTCATTGAGGGTTAAGGTTTTTGTTGGTTTGGTGGTTTAATGGGAAGTGTTGGTTTGAAGGATTTTTAAGTCTTAGGTCACAAACAGACTACAAAATAGTTCTGTTTGTAGCAGAAAGTGTTGGCAATATGTGCATCTCATCTCCTTATCAACAAATTGTTTCTGGAAGATGTTTGTTCCTCTCAGACAGAGGTAGAATGGGGCTACTGCCATCAACAGGCATCAGATTAATGAATAAATTCTACTGTTCCAGTATCAAAACTAGAGCGCTGAAGAGAGATGATTTTTTTTTTTGATCAGGTATCACGTGAGAGTGAGAATGTTCTTACAGATACTCAGCACAAGTAGCAGATGTATGATCAGCAAATCAGTGGAGTTTTCTCACTCCTGTTTCTCACCGATCTCTGTGTGGGCTTTTTTTGTGTTAACTGAGATTGCACAGCACTCAGTAGCTTCCTCACACCTTTGCTCATCCTGAATGTGTTCTCCTGTTAGGGGCTGGGTGTTCTCAGCTCATATTGTGAAAGTTGAGATACTGAAGTTACCTTGAAAGTTGAAATTCAGTTCTTTGTTTGAAGTATTTACCAACTTTGAGTTTTGTATGAAAATATTTTTGCACAGCCATAATTTTTAGTGCTTAGCCTACATGCACAAATTTTCTATGCATATGAAACAGCACCATTTTAACAAAGAAATATTTTTATATTGCAATTCTGTATATTGTTTTTAAGTCTTTTAAAATAGTATTTGTGGTGTTCTGTTTTGAAAGCAGGGAGGCAGTCAGCAATATTTATTATAACGTGTTCACAGCTTTGACCCTTGGTTGGACTGAAAGAACTGGCAAACTGAACTGTGTGACAGAGGTATGTTAGGAAAGAAAAAGAAAGTGAAACATTGGTTGGCTTGTTACTGTGGTCATAGTTATTCACTAACATGGATCACAAAAAACTCAAATCTGTGCTTCGTCCTTTTTTTAGTAGAATTCCAATACTCAGGAATTAATAGAGATGCATGTTAACATGAAAAGGTAATGAATGGTTTTGTTATTTGTCTTCAGCCACTTTATTTCCTCATTAAACTGCTTCATGATTAGAATCTTTCTAATGGTTAGAAAGGAGGGTTTACAAGTAAGGTGCTTGGATTCTCTTCATATCACTACTAGGAATTACATGATCCCAAGCAAAGTGGAGAAAATTCTGTTCTTCTCATCGCAGCTTTCCTTCCAACCTATAGTTCTGTATTTCTTTTAGCTAAGACATGTTTTGTCCATAGGTATATAAAATCTTCTGGGACTTTTTTCTAAGATTTTGCTTACTGCCCACTGAACAAAGCAGAGTAATTAACCCAGTATGTGAAGTACCCTCCGGGAAACAATTCAATGAGCAGATTACACTCTTGGGCACATGATGTGACTCTTGGGGATGGTCCTGTGCAGGGCCAGGGTTTGGACTCCATGATCCTTGTGAGTCGCTGCCAATTCAGCTTATTCTGTGATTTCTTTGTATTCTGATTCTTTATGAGAAGACTTTCTTGTGTTGATAGCCTGGTCCTGCTGAGAAATTTGTGATGATTCATTTTATTCTTGATAATAAACTAACAGAGGCTGTTGAATGAAGAAAATTTGAATGTGTTTGTTTATAGAATCACTAAGGTTGGAAAAGACCTGTAAGATAGAGTCTGACTGCTTCCTCCCACCCCTGCTCAGCACACCAAAAGAAACCACTGCACAAGCAGGTTCTGTTTGGAGGGGATTTTTCTTTATCTTCAAATATCCCTTTCAAGTATTGCAGAAAAATATCGGTGTTAGAATTACATGCTTTCAGTATAAATGAATAATTTACAACTATATTAAGGAGTTAAATGGGGACATTATGAAACTCTTTATACCTATAAAGCAGCAATATTTTCCAAAATCATAGAAGTCCACAGAGAAAAAGGTAGTTGAGAAGAGGCATAGATCAAGGAATTTATGTAATGAAATTGAAGAAATCATTAGCAGATGCTGTAAAGCTGGGGGATCTCCAGGCAGAGCTGGAAGCTGGGCAGAATCATGGCTGGCTGTGTTAGAATTCAGTTTGCTTTGCAGTTGTTCATCATTCTGGAGATTGTAAATATGAATTTCAGATCTACAGATCATCATTAAGTCATTACCAGTTGTCAGTGTTGAGATTTCTGTCTCAGGATGCCTGAGAAAGCTGAACTTGTTCCTGCACTCCTTGTTTTCTTCTGATTCTTTGTCTAGTAAAGAAGTTGTGGTTTATGCAGGTGGTAGTTACATCATCAGCCCGACCTGTGCTGCTTTAGTGTCTGCTTGTGTCCTTCATTTGTGTAAGGAACACCCAGGATGCTTTAAACATTTGTTCCATTACAGTAAAATCACAGAGACAAACTTTGTTTCAATCTCAGCTGAGTATTTACAAAATATTACTGGAATTAAAACAGCCATTTCCATGTTGTATTATCTTTTCGCTGCTTCTGCTGTTTGCATGTCAGAAACAAGTCTGGACACACTACAGCTTTGCTCTTACTGGTTTTTTATTTATATTTTCTTCCCCTATCTCAGTAGAGCAGCTACAGCACATTTTGAATATACATGGAATTACCTGCTCTGGAGATTGAATCAACTGATGTAGATTGAGAGAAGAAAAAAAAAAGAAAAATTCAGAGGGTTTATTTAGAATTTTCTTCCATTAGTTTCTTCTTTCTGTGTTCATTACCTCTGGAACATTTGCATAATGCCTTAATTTGCTGACTTTCTTTTCTCTTGTTTGCATTTTCTACAACTTCATCTAATGTTAGAAGCTTTACTGATGTAAACTTAAGAGTTCTCTGTTTTTATTTATGCTGTTAATTATTTATCTATAAAGACACTTTGGTTTATTTTAATTTTATTTTTATTTTTTAAAATTTCAGTAAAGGAATTTCTCATTTGCTTTAAGAAAGAAATAGCTTCCAGGAATAACTCAGCTGATAACTGGCTGTTCATTTTTATTTCAGAAGAATGTTTTGTATATGACTGTTGTGTGGCTTTCTAGTTAACAAGTTCAAAACTTGTCCAATGTAAGAGGCTGAAGACATTCTGAACAGCAACAGGGAATGATTGAAAGTACAGCCTTCAAAATGAGGAGTTACATGTCGGGAGTTAGGTTGAACCAGGGAACTGTTTTGAATCCTAATTCTTCTTGAATCAACACTAAAAAGAAAATTATGTTTCTGGCTGTTGATTTACAATAACAGGGGAGGAAAAAGACCTAATCCAAAGAGACTGTCAAAAGACTTCCCATTAAACAAGACTGATAATGAAGCCAGTACTAAAAGAAATAGTCCTAAGATTGTCTGAACAATTAAATATGGAAAAAAGAAAAATAAATTGTTCATTAATTGCAAAATCATGAGAACTTTGACAAAGTTTGTGGGATTTTCACAGAAATCCACAATAACATGAATGAATTTAGAAACATGTTTCTGAGAGTAATTTTTAAAATTTGGGACTTTTTCTCTCTTATCTTCTTTGTTTGTATAAGTATCATGCTAGTTTTATTAAACAGAGGAAAAAAGGTTCCCCTTTAGGGATCATGCAGCACACCTTGTTTTGATATTTGTACAGTAGCATTAATCTTCTCCCCATTTGTTCATGCAGTGTTAGTGCCTGTGTTACCTGCATTGCTTTTGTACATAGTTACCTTCTTTTTGATGTTTGCTCTTTAGGTAATGATTCTGACGTTGACCTTGACAGGAAGGAAGATGAGCGAGAAAAAACTCCAAAGAGGCCCAGAGTTCAGAAAACAGAGAAAACAGCATCAGCTAAGGAGAATGAACAGGTTTCAGGAGCTAAAAATCCTATTATAAGTGTGGTTTTGACAGCCCATGAAACTATTCCAGGTAATCAAAATCACCAATTATATAATTTTTTTTTTAATTATGCTGACACTGTATAGAGTATTCGTTGGTCTAAGACCAAATTCCTTAGAAGATTTAGTGTATGAAAAATATTTACCACTATTTGATTATCTTGATACAGAGTCTCTGCATCTGGCAGCTACATAATTCTGGAACTTCAGTCACATTTCTTCATAGGTACAGGAAATGCTGGACCAGGCTGTACTTAAGATCAGTTACTGCATTAACATCAGTTATGTTTAGTCTGTGAATAATTTTAAAGAAGGAAATGATAAAACACTGACCATAGACTAGAAAAGTGTATACATATTTGAAAATCAAGTTTTACATAATGATTAGAGATTTCAAACAATTTTTTTAAAACTAGGTTTGCGTTTGCCTGTTGTGTAAACCGTTAACTGGTTATAGACCATTAACCATTCTGGCTGACTGTCAGAATCCCTTTTTAATAGTTTTGTGCATGAATTTCAGCTTTGTAGTTCTATTGTTATCCTTTTTGTTATTGCTAGCATTTCTGAGTATTTGTTTTGCTTATAACTATCAGAACAACTTCAAGGTCTTCATTTTGTTGTTGTGAGGTAGAAGCTATCAGGATTTTCTGTTGTTAATATCTTCTGATACTGAGGTCTGTGATATGTTTGGTCTTTGCTGAAATGCATTTCTAATTGTGATTGTCAAGGAAGATGAGTGAACTTGCCTGTGAATGTCCTGTGTGCTCAGGAGGGAAGTAAAAAACTTTCACATTTATTGTTTGGGAAACACCACACAGCATTTTGGGTTTACACTGAGCTGTTAAAAATTTGTTCCTGCTACATTGTAAATAAAGAGCAAGGTGGAAGAGGGCTGGTGAGCACTGGCAGTGTGGAAATCTGATTTCTGGGTGGTTTGAGGTCTGCACTGCTCCATGTCACTAAGCACAGCCCCCTTTCTCTTGGGTGATGGAACCCTGGGCTCTTTCCCACCTGTGGTGAAACTCATTTCCCACTGTGTCTCCTACCTCTTGGCTCTTTCCCACTGCATTGTGGCCTTTCCCCCATCCTGGTGCCCCTTCCCCTCTCTGCTCCCCTCGTGTCCTCTGCTTCTGCATCTGGGCAAAGGGCATCATGGGGTGTCTGCTTCAGGGGCTCTTGGAGGTGTCACTGAGTGGGTTCCTATAGGTGTTAGCTTATGGATATATACAAATATCTATTCCTCAGGGCTGTTGGAAAGGGCCATAACTGGGAATTCCCTTCTCCCGGTGCTAAATTTTATGCAACTTTTAGAGTGTTAATCTTAGATTTTACATTTCTGACAAGAACTAGAAGAATTTCCAAGAGGGAAAGGAAAGACGTGATGGATAGCGCAATCAAAGATCCATTTTCTGATAGAACTGGCCTAAAAAGGCAAATGAAATAATAGTAAATACAGATAATGAAGCAAATGTAGGAAGCATGTGATGCAGGAGAGGAAATGTAAATCTAGAGGATATGGATGCCTTAATTACTACCTAGTAAAATTTTTCTTTGGACAACAAAGGTCTTGAGTTTTCTTTGCACGTATGCATTTTGAGGTACTCAAAATAGTAAAACAGCTTAAACTTTGGAGGTGCTTGGGCATAGTACATCAAACATTCAGAAGGCTTTCATGAACCAAAAGGATTTATGGTCAAGTATGAACCTGCAGCAGTTTTTGAAGGTCCTCTCATCTATTTGACTGACAATTAATAAACTTATTACATTCAAGTTTCCAGCTAATTTATGTGCAATAAAAAAGTCAGTGCTCTTCAGAAAGTTACGAATTGTCACCCACCTTTTCAGAATTTGAAACTTCTAGAAGATACGATATAAGTGGTTAACTCTGAAGATTCAAAAGAAAAATATTTCATTTAATGCAATTATGGTTTAATTTATTTTTCATTGATTTTCTTTCTATTTTTTTTTCCCATTAATTTCCGTGAACTAACTATATCTTAACGTTTCTAGCAATTCTTGGACAGTTCCCCTTTCTCAGTAATACTTTAATGTCTGGAGTTTTTAATAAAGATCTTTCACAGTCCTTTTCATAGTCATTTTTCTGGAGATTTATCATGTGCTGAAGAGATGAGTTACTGCTGTAGACTGCTGTTGAAGAATATAAATAGATAAAACAGTTCTCCCTTCTCTGCTTTCTATGTGCTAGACCATCTGTAAAGTTAAAAATAAAGTTTAAAGGTGCTTAAGCACTGTCTAAACTTAGTCCTTTCTATTCAAGCATTAACAATCTGTACCCACATGTTACCTAATTTTAAAGGTGTGTGGAAATATCCCTTTTTGTGTCTACTACAATAAAATTCTGTTGGAAGATTTCAGATGACAACTAGAAAACTGGAGAAGGCCCTAAGAATTAGCTGTGTTTTATTCCCAATATTAAGGAACTATTTAGACTGCATTTTTCCCTTCTTAAAGAAAAGATTCTTTTAGAAGTATTGCATTAACACTTTGCTGTAATTTTGCTATGCACTAATGATATTTGGGACAATGCTTTATATGTTCAGTAGATTATGACTAAATTGATGTCTTCAAAATCCCTTTGAACAAACAGGATCAGTTAGTTTTTAACTTCCCAGAAAGGATATTTGGGCAGCATTGATTTTCCCCAGTGTTCCTGTTCTGTAATGTTTTCTTGGGAGGCATATGAAAGGTAGTAGATTTACAGCTTTAGAAATCTGAAAGCTGGCATTAACCCACAGAGTAAACACAGTTGGAATAAAAGTTGTAGATTTTTTTCTGTGCAGGCATTGAAGGCTTGAGAGGTGAGCCTGGGCAAAGCTCTTGCAGTGCAAGGCCAAGCACAGGGTCCTGCACCTGGACATGGAGTGATAGGATAAGGGGAAATAGCTTCAAACTGAAAAAGGGTAGTTTTAGATTAGGTTGTAGGATGAATTTCTCCACTATGAGGGTGGTGAGGCATGGAAGAGTTTGCTCAGAGAATCTGTGGATGCTCCATCCCTGGAAGTGCTCAGGGCGGGTTGGACAGGGCTTTGAATAACCTGGTCCAGTGACAGGTGTCCTGCTCACAGCAGATGGGTTGGAATTAGACAACCTTTAAAGTCCTTTCCAATCCAAACCATTCTGTGGTGCTGTAACTGGAGGGAGGTGGAGCCCTTGAAGAGAAGGAGTGCTGAGTTCATGAGCATACCCAGGTATCAGAGCAAACACAGCACAGTTTTTCATAAGCATCACAGTTAAGAGAGTGAATAACTGCAATTATATGCACTCCTGAAAATAATTTATTTTGAGTGGCAGATACTTTTTTTCATAGTCTGTTTTTAAGAACAAGTGAGTAAATTCAGCCAAATGTTCAATCTTCCGCATTTTTAAATGTATTTAATTTCTCATATTTAAATTCTGTAAATCATCAAGGTTTCTAAAACCAATTTATTATTCATGCTTAGTTAGTTTGATTCAGGAGAGATGTGAACATTTAAATTATTGTTTTATGTAAATTCCGTAATATTTTAAAGACTCAGCCTGTTACTAGGAGAGTTGTTTTAAGTGCCTGTGAAGATGGTCAGTGGTAGATTTATTTTGTTTTTTTCAAGAAATACAAAAATAACATTAAGTATTCAATTTCTCGAGGATAATTATTTTTTGTTTTCTAAAGGAGTTGGATTTATTTCAACTACAAATTCTTTATACAACACTGTGAAAGTTTTTCTCTCCCTGATTTCCACGGAGGAACCGCTGTCCATAAAAGTCTGGCTGAGTTCTCCTGCTACTGTGTGAGAAGATTCTGTCTGTAATCTATGAACACTTGGCTCCTTCTTCCATCAAAATTTTTGGTAGTGGGGAGGAAGTTGAAGAATGTCTTTTTGCTTGCCTTTTTGAGACTGACTTAGTTTAACATGGGGAAGTATTTTCTCTTTACTGATAACAGCCTTTGTTTGAGATAATTTCTGTTCTGTAGCTCATGGAATGGTGGTTGTGGGTTTATGACACGTCCGAATGGATTTAATATCGGGCAAAATGAGCCTCTTGGGGAAAGGAGGAGGATTGAGACCAACCCTTTTCAAAGTATATTGGTCAGTTCTCCAACCCAGCTTCCTGTCCTTTGGATCATTCTGCCTGTTGATGCAATTTTGTAGTAAAACACAATAGAAAATTAATAATGTGTTTGCAGAAGGAGAGACATGGTGTAGACTTTAGGCAGATCCCATCTCTGATCCTCTTCATCTTCATGAACTCCTGTGCTGGTACTTTTCAGGCATCACCAACATGTACTTGGATGGAGGTCTAAAGAAAAGATGCTAGCCTTATGCTGACTTAAAGCAAATGTTGAATTAAGTAAGGTTGGGAAAATTAAACCTTCCCCCTCTGAATGCCAGCAGGTATTTATGTTCTCATGGTTTTGCAGATTGATTTAGCTCAACCAATCTAATGTCCAGCTCTGTTGAAAGGGGTAAGAATCTTCATTCCCCCCCATACACAGGTCTGTGTTTCTGTTTCTGTCTGAATTAAAATGTGTTCCACCTCGTGGTGACCTACCCTATACAAATATTAAATGGTCCTTTTTTTTTAAAGCTGAAAAAGCTCTTTTTTTAGCTTTATTTTGAGGGTTAGGGGTAGGTTTGCATGGATAGCTTTGGGGATTATGGGTAGGGTTGGTTTCTGAAGATTTGACTTTCAGAACTGCCTTACCATGGATCAAACACATTTGGAGCACCTTCCACAGGATATTGTAGAAGCTGGAAAAATACATTCCTTCAAAAAGAGATTGTAAGAAACAAATATTTACTTCATACCTGTAGCACATTATTTTACCTGAACAGACCAGAGTACCTGCATTGTGAAGATTTCTTTTTTTTTTAACCTAAACTTCAGCTAAAGTAATTTTTGAAGACAAAAAAAGTTGGTCTAGTTGTATCAGTGTCTCTAAAGTCAGCTTGCAGCATCTCTACAGGAAAGAAATAAGACACTTATTGTGCAAAATCTCATGGATTCTGCCAGGTGTTGAGCTGGTGTTTGCATCTACATGATCATATTTAATATGTATCAATTAATTTGTCTAAGTCCCATCTTGAATGCATTTATATTTTTAGTCCCTGTGACATTATGCAGTAATTGTTCCATAATTTAATTACATGTGGGGTAAAAGTGCATATTCCTTTATTTTAAGTCTGCTGACTTCTTATTGAACTGTGGGTTATGAGTTAATGATTATTCACACTTTCTGTGGGTTATGAGATAATGATTATTCACACTTTTTTTTCCCACAGTATTGCTAATTTTAGAGGTTTTTCTGATATTTCACTTTCAGTTATCTCCTTTCCAAGCTGAAGGTCACCAAATCCTGTATCCCTTTCCCAAACAAAATACTTGTGATTTTGTCTTTGTTACTGTTTTCTGGTTCTTCTTTATCCTTTTTTTGTGATCCGTACTTGAAGCTTTAGGAAGTTCACAGAATTTAGTTGTCTAAGTAGGAATTTGGTTGATTTCCTGGTTTCTTTCTGGTCCATTCCTAATAATTCTATTACGTTTTAGACTGTTGATAAGTATTGGAGAACTCTGTAGTGAAGGACAAGCTGCTTTGCTAACGGACAGACTGGAAGACATTGGAGGCCATCCCTGAGTCTGAGCCAGAGATAAGGCTCCCTGGGTAATGCTTATCTGTAGAAGCTGCTGTCAGAATGTCATGAGGACCTCAAATCTTATTCTTCTGAAGGCAGATTTACTTAGATGATATTGACTGAAAAGAGGAAAGCAAAAGGCATAAATAAAGTCTAGTAAACTAAAGTCGATTCTGCCTTTGAAATAGAGATATGACAGTGCTGGAGGAAGGATTTTTCTGAAAGAAATGATCAGTACAGTTAACTTCTTTTTTATTTTTTTTTCCCCAGGTATTTATGTGCTCTGATTTCTTGAAATGATTGTCTAGGGAAACAGTTAGAAAAACCTTTATCTTCCTTATTGGCTTATGATGTTTTTAAGGAAAAATAAGACCTCCTATCTGTTTGCTTTGTTCTTATGCATTTCCCTAGCCTGAATATTGAGGGCATTCTTTTGGGAATTGGGACATGTGGGGACTAAGTTGGGTAGAGCCTAGAAAGCAATTTTCTCACTTGCTGGACTTGTGCTGTACTCATTATTTTGTGCTCTAGTGGTGATTGCCGTGATGCTGGTCTGTTGGTAGCCTCAGTCAGCATCCCAAGTGGATGGAGGCATCTCATGTTTCTTAATGCTTCCCTGTCTTTTAATGGTAGGAGGTAGCAACCTCCCACGAGGGGACAGGATTGCCTTTTGTGAGCAAGTACTTCATCAGCCTGTCTGAAAATCTGTATCTCCCTCTTTAGGTTTTTAAAGGCATTTGTCTCTCTGTGAACCGCATAGGCAATTTAGAGGCAGTAACACGAGGATAACCTTGGAGCATTCTGCCCACTCAAAGTATGCAAAATACTGGTGAGTTAGTATTTATCTAGTGAGTATATATTTAGTTCACCCAATTTAAGTGATTAATTTTTTATAGTGGTAGAATGAAAGTCTATTAAACAGTTCAGCAGTCCTTTCAGGAAGTGCTCAAACATCCTGAAATGCAGAAGGGCACAGAGGAGAGTTAGTGTGGAGCATTTAATGAGGATCTTTGTCTCACAGTTGGGAAATGGGAGGCCTGGAAGAGGCAACCCTGCATATAAAGCAGTTTAAGACTCTATTTTCTTTTAATTGAGTCATTTAAATATAGAATTTGCTATTTTAAGTATTGAAGTATCAGAACACTTTTCTAGTGTCTATTCTATCACCTTTTTTCTGAACCCACTGATGGAACCATGGCTCCTGTGCTGTAATGACTAATGACAAGGTCCCACCTCACTGGGCTACCACAGTGCAATTTGGGAGATGCAGTCCTGTGGGCAACCTGACATTTGTGGGAGAAGGAGGAAGAATAGAAGTTACAATGTTCTGGTAACATTTAGGTTGAAAACTTGGAAGATCAGTTCTGATGAACCTGCAGAATCTTTAGCACAGAACTGAAAGCATTATTCTAAAAAAGTAGTCCAAAAAAGCTGGTTTTAGATGCAACCAGTTTAGTGAACAACAGAGCTATTACAGTTTAGTTACCCTGTTTAGTTACAGAGTTGGCTGATGTCCCATCTGATAGGAAAAGCTTCAATAGCTTTATACACTCTCAAATGGCCTCTTCTCAAAATATCTCCATTTCCCACTTTAAATCACTCTCAAGGACCCACAAAATCTCCATCTTTCTCCTTGTTGTCTACAGCACTGCTTTTCTCTGTGTAATGTCCCTAAGTCCTTCTCACCATTTGTTGGGTAACCCCCACTGTGGTTTCAGAGACTTTGTGTTAATACAGCCTATATTTTATAACTAATATCTTCAGGAATCTGGTCTTAATGCATTCAGTAGAGCCCCTTGTGCTCCTAACGGAGATTGAGAAGTGCACATGGAAACACAGAATCACAGAATATCCTGAGTTGGAAAGCATCCACAAAGATTGAGTCCACCTCCTGGCCCAGCACAGGACAGCCCCAAGAATCATGCCATGTGCCTGAGAGCATTGTCCAAATGCTTTTTGAGCTCTGTCAGGCTTGGAGCTGTGACCACTGCCCTGGGAAGCCTGTTCCAAACATATTCTTTTATTCTGAGGGATGGCAATATGCCCCAAAATATAAGGAGTTTAAGGAAATGATGTACAGACTTTTAAGTATAAACTAAACTGTCTTTTAGACTAAACTTTTTCCCCAGCCTTATTTGTGGAACCGATTAAACAGTTTGGTGTAATTTTTCAAAGGATGTGGTATGAAGCAGAAACAGAAAAATTCAAATTTTATTTAGAAGCCTTACAATCTTTTAAAGGTGGAAATACTTGGATGTAGGATCTCCTAGCAGCAGGCATCAAGCACCATGAATAATGCCCCGAACCATCATTCCTGGCAAGTTATTTAAGCAGAACTGTGATGTAAGTACTGATGGCTTGTGGAAGTGTGTCCATCATTTTATCTAAAGGAATCTGACAACAGAAACTAAAAGAGTCGAACTAATGATTACAGAGTTTATTGTTTATTTACACTTGTATGTTATAGGCAATGCACATTTTTAGTATGAGATTTTTAATGAGCATCTTTTTCGTTCTTCCTTTAGGAGCCAGAAAAATTGTTCCTCTTGAGGCTTCTGCTCATGAAAGTGAACCCACAACTCCAGACACAACAGTCCAAGACCCATCACAACGAAAAGGATATCAAGAATATGCCATTCAGCAAACCCCATATGAACAGGCAACGAAAACAAGCAGGTAATTTTGAAGTATTTATATTTGTGTTCATGCAGAATGTGAATTAAATGCTTCCTCATCTGTTTTCATGAAACTGGGGAATTTTTGTGAGCCGTTCAAATAAAGGAACAGCTGAAAATAAACTGTAAGTTGTATAATTTAAAATGCCTTTGTAGAATACATCTTTTTTAAAAAACTAAGCATTTCTATCCATTATGAATATCTAGGGAGATTTTGACATTATGTTACCAAGGTTCAATACTGTAAATATAACTGTTTGTTTGGGTTGTTTTTAGGTTGGGTCCAACTCAACTGAAGATTTTTACATGTGAATACTGTAACAAGGTGTTCAAATTTAAACACTCCCTCCAAGCACATCTGAGGATTCATACCAATGAGAAACCTTACAAGTGTTCTTACTGCAGTTATGCCAGTGCAATCAAAGCCAACCTGAACGTTCACCTGCGGAAACACACCGGGGAGAAGTTCAGCTGCGATTATTGTACCTTCACTTGTCTCAGCAAAGGCCATCTCAAAGTCCACATCGAAAGGGTTCATAAGAAAATCAAACAGCACTGTCGTTTCTGCAAAAAGAAATACTCGGATGTTAAAAATTTGATCAAGCATATGAAGGAAACTCACGACCTTCAAGATAAAAAGGTGAAAGATGTTTTTGATGAGCTTCGCCTAATGACACGAGAGGGCAAAAGGCAACTTCTCTATGACTGCCACATTTGTGAGCGCAAGTTCAAAAATGAGCTGGACCGGGACCGTCACATGCTGGTTCATGGTGACGAAAGACCCTTTGCTTGTGAGCTCTGTGGTCATGGAGCCACTAAATACCAAGCCCTTGAGCTTCACGTTCGAAAGCACCCTTTTGTGTATGTGTGTTCTGTGTGCCTGAAGAAGTTTGTCAGTTCTGTGAGGCTCCGCGCTCACATCAAAGACGTGCACGCAGATCTGCAGGAGGATTCTGTTTTTAACAGTTCTATCAACCAAAGCTTCTGCCTGCTGGAGCCAGGAGGTGACATCCAGCCAGAAGCCCTTGGTGAGCAGCAGACAGAACCTGCAGATGAATCGACTGTCACGAGTACTGATGCTGTTAGCACCCCTCAGCCATCTGCTCCTAAAGGTGAATCGGCAGCTGCAGATGTGAACCATAATGGTCAACATAATGGTGATGCAAGAATTGATGCAGTCCTTTCCTTAGAATTTGAAAATCCTCTGGTGAAGAGTGGAACAGAGATGCTGTGTCAGACAACAGACGTAGCAGTCCCAGACATTCAGCCCTGCGTAGCATCAGATTGCTTCTTGCTGAAAAATGGTACTGCTGGTCCTGAGGAGTTAAAAGTTTCTCCTCCAAATGAACAGGAAGTTAATCAGTGCAGTTCTGTAAATCAGCAGGGAGGAGAAATCCATCTTTTACTGTCTGAAGACAAAAGTTTAAACCTGAATCAGAACAACGCAATGACTGAGAACCTTCCAGTCCCTGAAGAGAGAATCCAGTCTGTTCCTCCCAGTGAATCAGAAACAAGCAATGCACCTATTCAGAATTCAGCAGAACCCACAGACCCTTTGGCAGCAGCAGAAGCTGGTGCAGCCAGTAGCCCACAGGCAGCCTCTTCTAACACAGCTACAGCCAATGGGGGGACTGGATCCGTCGCCTTCATGCAGATCCTGGACAGCTTGCAGAAGAGACAAATGAGCACAGAGCTGCGTGAGAGGATAAGGAAGGTTTATGGAGACTTGGAATGTGAATACTGTGGTAAGGAACAGTAGAATTATGTTTGGAGTTTTTTGTAATGTGAACCATAATTTTCCTGCTCCTCTGGTTTACAGTGTTTGATATATTTGTGTATCTTTGTGGCAGCATTAATTTTGTAGTTCAGTATTGATTCTGAGGTCCAGTGATATTTACTTTTTGCTGTACAAATAGTGTGAAATGAGTGAAATCTCCTCAAAAAAACCACTAGTGATATACAGCAAAGCAGGGCTTTGCAAGGCTCAATTCTCTGTTGATATGAAATTTGATAGGATTAGATTATTTCTGTCCACATGCCTCTCCCCAAGTCATAACTTTCACTGGGGCCAAGCACAGCAGATTTAGGCATGTGATCAGCATTACTTCAGTCCATGCTTTAATACTTAAGCTTCATTATCAGCTTGGTGTAAAATTCAGAGTTTTTTCATATAGTGCAGGAGGATGTATGGTAATATACATTCGGTACAATTGGTACGTATATACTGGCATAATTTTGTGTCTTATTTTGAAACAGGTTCTTTGAGATAAAAATTTTAATTACATGGTATCAGATCAAGACTATTGTGATTGTAATTGTTTGGGGTTTTTAATTTATGGAAGTGGGAATAACATGCCATTCCCATTTATTCTAACTGCAAATGTTTGTGTTTACGTAACTGGAAAGTAAGCAATTGGGGATTTATATTGCAGTTTCCATTCTTGAAAAGGGAAAGGAATCAAAGTCTAAAAAACCAAATTTTTTAAATACCATAACTTTGTATTTTAGATTAATTGCTCTGCTCTTTTTGGTGCCATTATGCTAGAAAGGCTTTTAAGAAGGAGTAACATGAAAGAAAGTAACAGAAAGTATTTTGACAGTCTCTTTTAGGGTACAGTTGCATTGAGATTTTTTGCATAGAGCAGCTGTAAAGGACTTTTTCTTTAGGAAAAAGATCATTGATATGTGTTAAAGTTGCCCTTGTTAGGCTCCTTCAGGGCATATAACACAATCTTTTTAGACAAAGGTGGGTTTTGTAAATATATTTTCATTAGCGAAGGGTCTTTAGACAAGTTGTCATTAAAGACAGAAGGAACAGGATTCAAACAGTGTGTTTTGCCCTGAAAGAAAATCGGGGTTTGGTTTTTTTTCAACTTTTCACTAACAATTATTTAGGAATTACTTTCTTCATGTCTGATTTACTTTTCAGGCAAGTTGTTCTGGTACCAGGTGCACTATGACATGCACGTCCGTACGCACACACGAGAACATTTATATTACTGCTCCCAGTGCAATTATTCTTCCATCACCAAGAACTGCCTTAAGCGTCACGTCATTCAGAAACACAGTAATATTTTGCTGAAATGTCCCACAGAACATTGTGACTACTCCACTCCAGATAAATACAAGCTCCAGGCACACCTTAAAGTTCACACAGATCTGGTGAGTAACAAACCAAATGGTGTGTGTGTGTCTGAATTCAGTGTCTTCTTCAGAGTGTTTGGAGCTGTGTGGTAATACCTGGAGACATAGCTAAGGGTTCTGGCCTGTGTGCTCTCTGCACATTTCTATGAATACTTGACTTACAGCAACTGGATATTTGGTCCTTCTCAACTGTTTCCAGGAGAGTACGTCTGTATACGTTTCCTCTCTTTGGTTTTCCCACTATTGTCAGATCCTTTGGGTTTTCAGAGAGTAGAATAAGGTTGACACTATTGTTACTTTTCTTCATTCTATGAACCTGAATTCCTCTCCTTCAAAAATAGATAACTTTGGTAAAATTAAAATATGTTACTCTTAATTACTACAAACAACAGATATCTTAAGTTGTTGAAAAGGATTTTTTTTTCTAATATCTTCAACTTGTTGCAGTTGAACATCTACCATTTTCTGTTCTGTTTACAAAGACAAAGAGGTCACATTTTGAAGGCTCCTGTCTTGTTCAGAAACCCCTCCAGCTCAGAGTGCCATGTGCTAAAACCAGGTCTTGGTTGGCCATTGGTCAGTATTTTCAACAGCTGAAGTTACTTTAAAGGTATTTAGAATGGAAAAACACTTCACCTCCTGTTCTTCTTAAACAGCTACTTCTGGAGAACTTTAAAAACCAAACAGAAGAGATAACACAAAAAGGAACATTTTCCCCGCTTGTGTCCTCCCCTTCTGTAAACATTTGAAATAGAATCTGAATTTGTTGTGAAAGATGCAGAACATTCACATAATAGACATTCTTTTTGGATGTTTTTGAATTCATGATGTTTATAATGCCCATCTGATAGCAAAAATCTGTGTAATTGGTGTCTAAGAACACTTAAGAAAAAGGAGTCTACAATTAGCTCTCCTTTATCCTTCCGTAAGTACCTGTTTTTCAAGTGTGATGAATGTCCAACAGCTCCCACCAGGAGCAGAAAATGTATAAACAGAACTGAGAAAATGCATGTCATCATTAAAACCAGGGTAACAGTAGGATCTTTGAGAGGCATGCTTACTGATGCTTACTGTCAAATATATTTATTTTAATGGATTGAAAAATTCATATATTAGAATTTACTGAGTGGCTAAATGTCGCTGAACCGCCTGACCGCCCGGCTGGTCAGTGGGCGACAGTGTCCTCGAGTGCCCGGACAGCGGGCTCACACTGCACAAGCGTGTGTGGCGGAAAGGCTCTCACCTATAGCCCTTGCGGGGCAGCTCTGAGAAGAGCTGTCAAATCTGAAGCCCTGGCTGGGGCTGGCAGCAGCTGATCGCGTGATAACGACACGGAGGCGACGAAGGAGGGAAGGAGGACTTGTTTGCGGTGCAAATCCTCGAGCTTTATTCCCTGTCCTGGCGCGGACAGGAGAACTCACTACGAGAACAGGAGCCGCAGAACGAGCCCTGAAAAGACCGTTGCAGGAGTTTATAAGGGGAGCGAAAAAGGGGAGGAGAATGGGAACAGACGAATGGGGTACATGAAGGGAGATGACAACAACCAATAAGCATAACACAAAGGAGGGACATATTTAACTAGACCAATGGGAGGAACAGAACCCCAGAACATTCCAGTTACATATGAATATTAAATTAACTACATGAATATTAAAATAACTCATGAGGGGAAAGGGGAGGGGATGGTGCCTTGATGGATGGCACCCTATGGCGGGAAACTTCCCCAACCTGCCTGCCTCTCAGGACTCACTGTCCCAAGAGGTATCATCCACCCAATCCACCTGGTCGTTGACCCACATTGAAGAGGCAGGTTGAGCCACAGTCTCGCACGCCATGGGCGACCCAGCCGGTGGCTCCGCCACTGGCTGAGTGACCGCCACAGCTAAATTTGGCAGTTCTCATATTGGCCTTTATGACTATTGCTTGGTGTATTTACTCCATGCATAGCTCACTGAGAAAGGCCACTTCTTCAAATATATATGTGTGTACATTTAAATGTGGAAATCTACTAGAATTTTAGTTTGCAAAATAAATTCTTAATAAATACTAAAATTAAAACTTCTCTGGGGAGAGAAGATGTCGAAATCTCATTTCAGTTCCTTGTATGGATGCATATCCTTCATCATCTCCTTGCTGGCTGCATTTCAGCTGGATCCCTGCATTATTTGGTGAAGAAGATAAATGATGGGTATTGAAAAGCAGCTTTCCCTTCATCCTTGTATATATCACTGTATAGCCACCCATCTTACTCTCTGTGCAGCACCCAAGTCTTGCACTGAATTTGGGATTGTTTTTTCCCTGGCAGATGTGGAGTGTGAATGTGCTGCCTCTTGCCCTTGCTATTTGCTACACATTGTTGTTACAGAAGATTTTTACTTTTGAAGCCTGAGAATTGAGGCTTGGCTTGATTCAAAACCAAAACTTTGTATATATTCCCACATTTTCAACACTCATCTTTTGCTCCTAGGACTCTTATAGTGTTTTTTGATGTTTATTGGCATTTATTGAGCTCTTCAAAAGTTCAAACTGTGACATGACCAATCAGTTCAATGTCATGGGACCTAGGGCAGGGCTGGGCAGTTTCAAATGGCTTTAGAACAATTTACATTATGAATGAGCTCATGGTAACATTAAGGACAGGGTGGGGAACTGAACAGTGCTGATGTAGGTACCAGAGTTTGTTTGCAACCCTCAGTGGCTTTTGCCACACTCACTGTGCTGAGCAGATAAACATCACAGAGAAGTTTCTCTCTGAAGATATTTTAAGTCTATGTATGTAATTGATACTGCAACATTAGCACCTCTATAAAACTGCAGTTCAGACCCAGAACCACCACTTGTTATTAGGTGCCTACATCTGCTTTCATGCACAGTTTGGGATGTAAATTATTCCTGTCTTTGGAAAGATGCTTAGAAATTCCATTATGCTGTTGACCTTTCATGTAATAGCGTAGCTGTCAGTAGGAAGTGAGATGCTCCAGCTCTGATTGCTTATTTGCCCTTCGTGAGGAGAGTAAATTTTCACATGGTCACTGGTCTGGCTGTGTTACCTTTGCCTCCAGAGCAGTGCTGCTGTGCACTCAACAATGCAAGGTACTGCAAAGGGAAGCAATTAACAAAAACATCTCTGATCTAATGGCCAGGCACTCAGCTGGAAAACGACTTTTGCTCTTAGTCCTCACTTCCATAATGAATGTCAGCTTGGCATTTGTTTTTACTAGAGGTTATTTCACAAAAAAATGCTTAAGTACTCTATGCAGGTGCTTGTCATTCTGTGAGCTGAGAGTTCTGCTGCTTGCCAGGTTTCCTGCAAGTCTGTCTAAGCATTTGCACGTTTTTCTGTAGCCTCCTTCACACGTGTGCACGGCTCTCTCCCAGGTACATCACATCCTTTTGGCTGAGTTGCATTTTAGTGGGACATCAGTTTAATTCAGGAGTCTTTGGCGAAAATTTTAATTTGAACATCATGACAACTGTGGTGAAGGTTTCTGGAGGTCTTCACTCCTCAGAAGTGCAACTCGGGGGCCTAATTCTGATCCCATGGGTGTTAGAAATTAAATTTCTGTTGATCTGAGTAGATGTGGGAGCAGGCTTTGGCCCTCTATTCCTCTACAAAATGATGCAATCAAATGTTGTGTTAATTGAATTCTGAGAACTTTTCCTGGAAGTGCTCTGTGAGTACCAATATTTAGTAGAAGGTTTTAATTTTTCTTTTTGTGACTGTATGCTTGTACATCTACCCCTTGAATTATCTTGAAACACATGCCTCAGAGAAATAAAATTCTCCTCAGAGCACTATAAATGGGTAATGTAATATAGCTGATGCTTTCTTAGCACAGTTTTAATTCATTTATATAAAGAGAAATGCATTGTGATTATTATGTAAGTGGCCTTATTTTATAACAAAACAGCATAAACAAGAAAATTTGTGATAGCATTAGACTAATTTATTTTCACTAGGTTTAAGAATACTTATGTACCTAATTAAATTCCTGTTTCATGGAATGTAAACAACACTTTCAGTCAAAAGCCTACCTTTATTTAGGAATTATTTTAAGTTTCTTATATTTTCTCAAATTGGCTAATAGAGGTGTTGAGCAAATATCAGGAAGTGATTGACTTTGAAATTCAAATACTGATTGGACTATGCAGCTGGTCTCTAACAAAGGCAGATCCAGCTCTCTCCATGCTTTGCTTCTGTTCACGTCCTTCAAAAATACCTTCAAAGGCTTTTAAAAGGCAGGCACTCCAATAAGGCATGGGATAAATCATTTTCATTCTTACCAGAGGAAAACTTGCATGCTGAGAATATGTTTAAGGTATTAGTGCAACCTCAGCCTTCAAAGGGCTTCTGTCATCACCTATGGCCAGGACACCTGAAGAGCTGGAGCTGTGGTGCAGGAGACCTTCTCTGGGGCTCTGTTGTGGTCTGGGTGCTCTGAAATACTTCGTTTGCAACAGAGGATTTTTAAAGGCTGTTTTGAGAGTGATGGGATTACACTGAAGGACTCGCAGGGCAGCGACAGAAGAACACTTCAGCATTCCAAGCTAAGTGCATAAGCTCCAATACTCTGTGGCACTGGCCTGGATACCCAGTAAGGAAAGGTTTGACTTCAGCTGGGTGCTCTCTGTGAGACACTGAGGCTTGACAGACACACTTTGAAGGGACTCAGTGCTCCTAGGCACATTCTGTTACACTACAAAAGAGACCTCTTCTGAAGATCACTTCTGCAGAACTTGATATAGATAACCGTCTAACTGCTTGAAAAAAGCTGTTGGGATTATTTCATTATTGAAAAATTTCGTTATCATTGTCTTGTGGAAAGATGTGTTCTCAGCACCCATTCATTCATGTTACTCTATAGCTCTTGATGCATTTACTGATTATTTTGATTTTTCCTCTCAGGCACAGGCTTATAGCCCTGCCTTCCTCAAGGACATTATCAAGAATGTAAAGTTGTCACAGTTAACAGCACTTCAGTTAAGGTAGCATGTGTGTAGTGGAGTGTTGAATTTTTCTTATTTAACATTTGTCTTAGTGTTCTGGTCACACTGAGAAATATTTAATATAGTGAGTATCAAAGACCAGCAACACTCAATTGCACATTAAAAGTATCCTATTTCTTTCCTTTATTTATTGTATATTTTGAAATCAGATATATAGCAAGTTTGAGGAAGAGACTGAGATCTGTCAACAAATTTCAGCTTAAGAGCCCCTAAATGATACTGTGCTGTTTTTCTTATGTGTGCCAAACTATGAATGTGATCATGCAACTCCATTTTTGAAAAGGTGCAAACATTGCTGTGAAGTTCTGTTGTGATTACAATCTTTATTGTAGTAATGTGTTCAGGTAGAAATCCAAAATCATCAGTAGCAGATTTAGGTTATACCATTTGAAAGACCCTAATTCCACAAATTAACAGCTCTTTTTTCAGGGTTTTTTCAGCTTTGTAGGCTCCTTGAATCTCTTCCAAAACCCAGTTAGTATTACGATGTTCCTTTTTTTTATCTTGAGTTTCTTAGGGCTTAAAATGGTGACAGCCCCAGCTCCATCATAGCAAGATACTGTCCCCAGGGTGGGGGACAGTAATCAGTAAATGCCTGGTACAGGTTTTCTCACAGGAACAAATGACTCTCAGCTCAGGCAGAATTCTCCTTGTGCCACTGCCATGTTAATGGCAGTGAGAGCTCCACATCCTACAGTCATGGGAGGATTTATTGCTATTCCAGTTAAAGAGTTCTAGGGCTGCTGCTGGTCTTAACTTGTAGGTACTTCAACACAGGGATTTGTTTCTCAAAGGTACATGATACTGCATATTCCAAAACCTGTCTGCCATGAAAACCCATCAGGTTTTGCTTTCCTTTCAAGAGAGATGTCCATTTACAGCTGTAGAACTGCAGCATCTGGACAATAATGACCTCCTTGTACAGTCCTCCTTGCTATTCAGAGGTACTCTTTGGTCAAAGGTCAGAAACTGGTAGAGTCCAGGACCCTTAACCTCCTGTTATCTCCAAATTTCTCATTCATGACACAGGGGTCTGTCTCTTTTTGATCAGTAATCTTCCATCCACACTCTTCAAGAAGTATTTCTGTCCTCCTGAAATAAATAGTGAAGTATCTGTTCTGTAGTTTCAGCTCACCTTTCCAGAGATCTGTGCTAGGTGGGTACTGCACCTCTCCAACCAGGTAATCTGTTACTGGGCACCTGCCCAGCTGTTAGGAATAACTACACTTCCTCCATCTGTGGTTTTGATAATCCACTCATAAATTAATCCACTCAGTGCAGAGGTGACTGTGACCCACTCATTTGATTGAGCATCCAGTCTGTTGTGCCAGCAGGTTCTTCTGGAAAGATCAACCTCTCCAATTTATGTAAAAAGTGGCAAGGTTTAATCTAAATTGATTAATGTATCAATTAATGGAGAAAAGTCCTACATTTTTACATGGAGTTAGATGCATTTGTAAAAACATGAAAGTTACAATTAGACTAAAATTGCATATAGGAAGAAATTGCATCAAAACTCTCCAGTTGCACTTGATTGATAAATCTGTGTTATGAGAGACTGATAAATCTGTTAAACAGTCAAATCTGTTATACCATCAGTGACACTGAGAAATTCCACAGTTGTCTGTAAGTCTTTAAATCAAAATAGTAGAATAAGACTTTGTTGGTAATACATAAAATGCTGAATATTTATAAAGTAGTTAGAAATGTAGACACTGAATAAGTAATGGCATCTGTCATTGTTAACTCTGCTGCTCAATTTCAGGCCATTTTATAAATCCACATAGTGGTGGTTGTCTTCAGAAGGGTGACATCTGATCCTTAGGTTTCAGAAAGGTGGACTTGTGAAAAAAGAAAAGAAAAACCCCTAAATATTACTGCTTCCATCAAATGCATTTTCTTCTGTTATGTGACTTGATCTTTTGACTCTTGATTTTCTACAGAGTCAGTCAGAAGATAATGCTTACATTTATTGTGCATATTCTCATCTGCTGTAACTTGGAGCCCTGTATTCATGAGGATTAATTATGTGCTTAGAACCTTTTAATATTTCTCCTTCACTTATTTCACTATAAATACCTTCATTTTTTCCTTAAAATATGAGCCTTGAATTATAACTTTGTTGAGAACCCTGTATTACTGAATAATGACCATAGTGATTATACCTATAGACTGATAATGCAATCTCTTTCTGTCTCACTTAAGGATAAAAAGAGTTATTCCTGTCCTGTGTGTGAGAAGTCATTTTCTGAAGATCGACTTATAAAATCACACATCAAGACAAATCACCCTGGTAAGAAAAAAATTAAGGAAAATTTCTCAGTCTATTTCAATAAATGGATAAGGGTTTAGAATGAGCAGTGTAATGTGATTATATTCCTAAGAAAGAGAAGAGCCTATTTCAACTGATTTAGAGTAAGAATTGTGTTGGTTTTGCAGGTCTTAGAATTTAGAGTGAAAAATGTTACTTTTGAGCGTGTGTGTTGTGGATTATGTCAGATAATTGTGCTGAGAAATCTGTCTTCATTTGGCAAAGGGTGAATTCAAATTAAGCACTGGGAATTTTGGGATCAAGCATATGGACATCCTGTAGCAACCCAGGAGACATAAAATTCCCACTGGCCTTACGTGAACTGGCAGGAATGCATTCAGTGCTCATTATTTGTCTGTAGGTGACTGATGCGAATGCAGAGCTGGCCCTGTGTGTGCCCAGGTCCCGTGGGCTGGGCTGGACCCCCAGGGCCAGCTGGAGTCTGCAGCAGGGCTCCTGCCAGAGCCAGCTGGGATGTGCTATGGCCAGTAGCAGTCTGGAGCTGGCAAGCCTGGCTGGATGCAGCAAACTGCTCCAAACTCTGTCTATACCTTGCATTCTGGTGCCCTGATTTACCAGTGCAGGTACAAGATAACGTGAATGTGGTGAGTCAGTGTGCTGTGCCTGAGTAAACAATCCTTTCTTGGGAGTTCAATGCCAAAAAATGCTGGTGTGGGGCCTGATTTAAACCCAGCTGATGTGCACTCAGCAGAGCCACACTGCTGTGTCCCTAATTTCCTCCTCCTCAGGATCTGTGTTGTGTTGGATAGAAAGCCCCACTGCTACTGTGGGGGAGCGAGAGGTGACACTTTCATGAAGTCATCTACAGTGCTCCTTATCACCTGACATAATTGGATACAAAGAAAGAAAACACTGGCCATGCTCAGACTGAGTCTGAGGAAACAAAAATCCTACTAAAAGGATGTAACTTTTCTTGTCTTTCTTGTCAGAAGTACAGCATAGTAGGTAAAACAGTTTATCTTCCTACTGCCACTAGATAGTGCTAGACCCGTGTTTTAAACAATTTCCTTCGCTTTAATTTCGTACTTAACTCCCACTTCAGCTCTCTAGTTACTAAACCTCTTTATTTGCAGACCACTCCAGAGCAGTGTGGTTGGAGGGCTTGTCGTACGTCAGAGGACATGTCTGATGCAGGAAATTGAGATGAGAAAAGGCTTCTGAGCTATACTGTAGTCAGGAGGTATAACACCAGTAAGCATAGAAGTTGAATCTCAAGAACTGTGCCTTCAAAGCCTTCGTGCTGCCTCAGCCAGGGAGCGTAGGAGACCTCCCTAAATAACGGGCTCTGTGAACTGGCAGGACTTTGTTCTGTGCCCTTACGTGTTGCCGTTAGCCTGCACTGGTCCACTGACTGCTGAATTATCAGTGTATGCTCTGTCTGAGGTCCAGAAATACCAGTTAACTCTGGAGCCCTGAAGTACTAAATTCATGGATTTAAATAATACTTCTGAACAATTCATTTGGTATCTGAATTCCTCTAAAAAAAGTATAGTGTAAATTTTTTTGGTCCAAGTGGGTCTTTTAAACTCTGTGTTATGATAGAGGTAAGGTTTAAAAAGAAAATCTGCACTGCCTATTATTTTGTGTCTTCATTTTTCATTCATGTATCACAGGCAAATAGAACTTAAAGGCAAAACAGCAGATTTATTAGATATATCTCTGTGGTACTAAAGAAGTACTACATCTAAGATATGCCTATGAAATAGTTATACAACAACCCTGTTTGAGTATATGGAGGAGAATTAATGCACAAATCTTTTTTTTTTTTTTTCCCTGTGAATTTTCTCCTTGTAATCCAGAGGAAATCCTTTATTTGTACACCATATTTAATTACAAGCCAAATAAATATGAGGGGTCTGATGGTATAAGCTATTAAATACTGCAGTGGCATGAGTGCACTTATTTTCAAAAATGTAAATGAAAATGAATAAAGATGAAAGGAAAAATGGGTACTGTTAATAGGAATTGAATTTTTAAATGACATATCAAAAATTCATTTAAACTGAAACACTTTCATATTTATCATAAAATGTGATTTCTAGAACTCCTCCTTCCTTTCTTAGTATCATTCAGCATGCTCCCTTCCCTTGTCTCTTCTGTTTCATCAAGTACAAAGTATGAAATCAAAAAAGTACTCCTTCCTCTTCTGTATTTGCAGAGGAGTTGAATTTTGGTCCCATGAAGGCAGTGAGACAAAAATCTCCGTAGACTTTGGCAGAGCAGTGTTTCAAACCAAGGAAATAAGAGAGCTTGGCTTTATTGCCCAATGATTTTTGTATTCAGGAGTGAAGGAGGAGTCTTGGGTTCTGGTCCCAGCTCTCAGAATTATCTGCCTTTCATCCACTGTCTGATTTAATATGATATTTCTTAATAGTTCTGAGACATGAGAGGCATCAGCTTCCATAGCTCCCCACTGAGCACAGATCCTAGCCTGCAGTCATGAGTGAAGGATCTAAGCCATGAAAGGCAGATGAGGGTTCAGACTTATGGCTGTATTTTTCTTTTTTGGGTACTTTAGAACTTATTTCTGCTCAGTTCATGGGCTTTTATGGTTCCCTTTTGAGGTTGTTTTCCCTGTGCATTATGAGTTCAGGCAGGACTTTTGTGATTCCATTCTGGGACCTATCATCAGGAGACAAGGTGATTTTGGTAAAAATCTTAAGTTTAGACAGTAACTTTGAAATTTATAAGATTTGGGGCATAATACATCACCAGATTTCATGTCTTAAGGTTTCGATTGAATGGGTGTTGTACTTTCATTAAGTCAAGAGATAGCATTTCATTCATCTGATGTGCATTGAGCAATTTGATTTATTTTTAAAAGCATGTGGCAATGTTTTCATTATGTGTCTGGGCCACTTTAATTTAAACTTCATTATTTGGAACTTTTTCACTGTGACAGCCAAAACATTATCTCATATGAAGGAAATACACAGAATCGAGTGTGTCTAGCTCGTATAAGAAAAGGCCAGGAGAAGAATCTTAATTGCTGTCTTCAGCAATCTAATTAAAAAGAAGACAGAGGCAGATTTTTCTTGGAGCTGTACAGTGAAGGGATGTGAGTTGAAACAGAGATTCTGATTAGATCTAGGAAAACAGTTTTGATTGTAAAGGTGGTTAAACACTGGAATGGGCCAGGAGAGGCTGCAGAATCTGCACCCTTGAATATGTTCAGAACAGGACTGGATATGACCCCAAGCAACTTGATATAACTTTGATAATGGAACTGTCAAGTTGACCCTGCTTGGAGTTTGTGACCTGAGAGGTCCCTTTCAGTCTCATTTATTCCATGAGTCTGGTTCTTCCTTTAAAGTGCCTGATTATCAGCCCTCTGACCATTGTAGCTGTGGCTGAAGTGAATTGTCTTCGGATCCTTGACATCTGGAAATTTGGGGTGAAATCTTGAATAAAGCTTTTGAAAATATTGAAGAAAAAAATGCCAGTTTAGCTTATGGGGAAGGTTCATAATCAGAAATCGATTTTTGTGCCAGTGGCACAACCAAAACTTCTTATTTTTAAAATATTTTTTTTAAACAGGCATTGAGGACAGTGAGTTCACAGATCAAGACAGAAAGGGCAGAGCATCCTAGAAAGCCTAAAGGAAAAAAAGGTCCTTGTGCTCTTTGCTCAAGTCAGTTTTGAATGGGAGTAGGGGAAATAGAGTTTTTAAAAAGTTGGACTGAATCAGGATGTAGCTCCTCAATGTTACTTACAGAGTAAATTCCCTCATGTCCTTCTGTTTTTTACTATCTTTTGCATTTCTCTCAGAGGTTTCAATGACTACTATTTCTGAGATTCTTGGCAGAAGAGTTCAGCTGAAAGGACTTATTGGAAAACGAGCTGTGAAATGTCCCCACTGTGATTTTTATTTCATGAAGAATGGGTCAGACCTTCAACGTCATATTTGGGCTCATGAAGGTAAAACTCTGTTTTTAAACTTTTGGGCATATAATGAGTCTCATATTCCACTGAAGCTTTGCTGACATAAAAAACCAGATTCAAGTTTTATTTCTATACCCGAATGCAAAACGTTAAGCTACATTGGAGGTTAATTAATTAGTTTAATGGATTCTGGATCACATATGGAACTGCACACTCAGAACATGAATACACAGTTTAAATGGTTTATAAAATTAATAAGATTCTGATGCAATTTTTTTCTAAAACTCATTCATAAACATCTATAAAGTATTCTGTTGGAGTAAGGAGGAGTGAATTAAATACATGGTCAGTATTTTAAAACAAGTAATTTTCTGTGCCTTCTTATGAGCCTCTGCTGCTCCTTTTACATTTGTCCAAAAATCCTTGGTCTGGAAATCTGTTAATAAACCAGCTGAAATCCAGTTGCTTTGATGTTTACATATAAATTCTGTGAGTATCTTAATTAAATCATGCAGAGCATGGCAGCTAGCTGTCAGAGACAGTGATCAAAATCCCATAAGATAATGCTCATCATATTTATGACCTTTTTAGGGAGAAATTCCAGTAATATGGCAACACATGGGTTAAAAATCCCTTGAATTTAAAATCTTTAGACAGTAAAATCTTATGTCTACCCAGTCTGTGTATTTTAAAAAAAGGTTGAAGACTGCTCACATGGTCTTTAGTCACTTTAATAATCTATGGAACAGATTGCCAATGCTTTTGGGTTCTTTAGCCATCCCTCTACATAAAGGGGCTAATGGGATTTGGTGCTCTCAGACTGGTATCTTGTTTCCAAAATGTTCCCATATAGGTAGTTCAGCATATTTGAATGCTCTAACTGTGAGCTTTCCTGCCTGGGTAGCAGAGCAGGGATCCTTTCCTGTGGCCTTTATTCCATTAAGGAGTTTAGGGAAGGCAGAATGCAGGTTAGAGCAATTCCTTGTGTATTCCACAGCCAGAGCTCTTTTATTCTGACTGAAACTGGGAACCCATGTCATCTAACTAGCAGGAGAAAGAGGTGAATAGAAATTTATTCCCAAATCAAAGTGTGCAATCAAGCCTGCTTCAAGCAGACTGTAATTCCTCATGCTTGTAAATCTAGTTTTAAGGTGACGAGTATCAATCTCAAATGCAGACCCTCATGAAACTGTTGAACTACTATGCCAGTTCAGATTTATTCAGCTTTTCTTTGAAGGATTTGCTTTGTTCTTGTAGACCTTCTGTTGGCTGACACACGGGGTGTGTCCCTGTGTGCTTTGGGCAGTTTGAGGGAAGTGAAGTTCTAATGCTTGCATCTTATTGAGGGCAGGGCCCATACCACTCTCTGAGCCATTAGCAAATCTGATACTAATTAACAACAAAACACAGCTTGCACATTTAACTTCTGCTTTCATGTTAACTGCCTAATGAAGCAATTCTGCTTACAACAGGTTTCTTCATTGTTGATTGCAGTAGACAGAGAATGGTAGTTATCTGAATGCTTTCAGAGGGAGATATGCACACCTGCTAGGCATCAATCAGTTTTTATTTTACTTCTAAATGAAGGATAGGCCCAAATATCAGTATTTGCCTGGCTCAACTCAGTACTTCAGTAGAGTAATATCCAAATCTAAAAGAACTCCTCTTTTCTCTTGGCAAGTTAAGTGATGCTGTCTTGAGCTTGGCATCATTTACACAGAAGCTGTAGATGAAATTCGTTCTTTGTAGAGAATTCCAAGTTTTGAAGTGTTGCTCTTTGTCCGAGTTGCTCACGTGATCTGAAATTTCTTTCAAGCAAATGTCCACCCTCTCACAGAAAGGCACAGCCTGGTTGTTTCATGGCACATTTTTTCATGTTTAGGTGTCAAACCCTTCAAATGTTCCCTCTGTGAGTATGCCACTCGCAGCAAGAGCAACTTGAAAGCCCACATGAATCGTCACAGCACAGAGAAAACCCACCTTTGTGATATGTGTGGGAAAAAGTTCAAATCAAAAGGCACTTTGAAGAGCCATAAACTGCTTCATACTGCTGATGGTAAGTGCATGTTTGTTAAATCTATTTTAGGACAATAAATATTGGCTGTGCTACAGGTCTTATTAACAAATGTTTTTCAGTTGAACGCTTAAGTGTAATTTAAATATTTTGTTTACTCCCAGGAGACACCGTCTGGGAAATAATTCAAAACTTTGCAAAATTAATTTCTGTGAAAGACAGACAGCTGTCTCTGAAATACTAGGTTTTTCTGAAGTTTTGTGTTGGCTTTATATGCTCTCCATGTTCTTACAGAAAATTGTTGCTTATGTAAATGCTTATGTAAAATGCACATCCAGAAAAGTATCACATTTTATATCAAAATTTAGAGCACAGCAATACTTTATTATTCTGTGATTATCAAGCTGAAGTAAATTATTCAGCAGGCTAAGTTGTACAGGCCTTCATTATGACTTAGTAGCTTGATCTTTGTTACTCATGCAACTGTGTGAAACCTCATTCCACTTTTTATTGACCATTTCATTTGCATTCTTTTTTTTTAATGCATCTTCACAGAAAGCACACAATGCTGTGTTATATTTTTAGAATATATTTGAAGTTTCTGTGTTAGAGATATTTATTAATGTTTATGTCCGTGTTCAAGTGAAAGAGCCAATCCCTTTTACATCAATATTATACATCTTATAGGAAGATTATAGTTATTGTTTTATTACCAATGTTACTGCAGAAATACTATGAGTTAGTAAACCACTTGTTATTCCAAAAGTACTTTCCAGTATTTTGAAGTAACTTGGTCAGTAACAACTAGGTGTGGCACATCCATTGTAATTTCATGTGCAAGAATCTAGATTTTACTTACCAAAGGCGATCCTCAGCTGATTCCTGGCTGGGAGAAGGAGGCAGGTTGTTGTATTTGAATGAAAAGGAAATTTCAAGCATGATTAGTCTATAAAGAAAAATAAAAAGGTCTCTTTCTATGGCGCTGTAAAAAAAATCAGTACATGGGATTTAATTTCAAAACCTGTTTTGTTTTCACCATCTGGCGTGATCAAATAGCGAAATTGGCACTGAAAGTTGAATTTGTTTTCACCTGTGTATTCGTTATATTTCTTGAACAAAATCTGTGTGTGTGTAAGTAATTATTGCAATTTATCTGAGGCACCTTTGAAATTTGGCATTGTTAAGAATAGCACTATAGTTGAGCAGGATCTAGCTATGTCTGGATTGGGTTTAAAAGTGTGAAGTTAGCTTTAAACATTTAAATCCGTGTGAGGAGTTATGATCTCTTATAAATTACTGCTGGGTCAGGCTGAAACCTTGGCTCTGGAGGTGTTGTTATTACCAGGAGCTTTCTTTATCTGGCTTCAAACTCATCATCTTCTGGTATAACTGTGATGCCTTCTAGTGGGAGATGTCCCAGCCCATCACAGAGGGGTTGGAACAAGATGATCTTTAAGGTCCCTTCCAACCCAAACCATTCCATGACTCTGTGTTCCTCTTTGGTAAACCTCTAGTGTTGTCTGGTACAAATAAATCCAAGATCTAGGCTCTCTTGCCTTGCTTTTCACACTTCCAAAACTGTTCCAGGAAAATTCCCCGTGTCTTTGGAAGGTGAGTTTTGCTATTGGCCCCAGTGGAAACAGGATCTCACTGTCTGTGGAGTCCTAAGTAATTTTTCTCACTAAGTCCACCCCAGCAAACTTCTCATGCATTTCAACACGTGTGAAAAAAAAAGAGGACATTTGTCACCAGGAATGTGGTTTGTCAGGGGATTTTCAGCCTCTTGAGTGACATTTTCTCATTGCCTAGTGTCCCTTCCTGTAGTGACAGCACTGCAAAAGTTCTTACCAGCACACATCCAATGTTCTTCAGTTATTTCACAAATAAGTGAATCAGAAAGCTGATTCACTGTTTATGAGCCTTGTCTTTCTGACTTATGAATCCAAGCAATTTTTGTTCAAATATCGGAGCCCTGCAAGGTCAATTTAAGCAGTGGAATATAAAGTAGTTCTGTGTCTGATTTATTCTTCCCCAGAAGACAGACTCCTCAAGAGTGACATGATAGAAAGCAATTCTGTAGTCCAGGGTCATTACTGTTTGTGATTAGAAATACACCAGAAAGTCTGGTTTTCATTATTTTATTTAGAAACCAAAAAGTTCTTAGCCATGTTTTATAGAAACTTTCACACTTAGTATAAAATGCTTGTAACTTTTTTCATCAGGATCTGGAATCTAAAGAAACCCAATTTCTTTGTGGTAATACAGAATATTCTCTATTTTACGTCTACTTTACCTTTTAGTGTTTTTTTGCTTTTGGAGTAGTTTTTAGCATATCCTTATTCCACATCAGTCAAATACAATTTGCCAGCCATGTGCATTTAATTCAGGAATTAAATCCTTGTGTATTTAATGCACCTTGTAATTTGCCTGGAGGTAGCAGCACTGATAGAATCTTAGAGGCAAAATAAGGAGAAAGGGAGTATGAAACGCAGAGAATAAAAGGGAATTGTGTTCATTTAAATCATAAGGGAAAAAATAGATTAGTGAGAGAGACTGCTTTGAAGGGAAAATGTATTTGAGTCATAGTAATTCAGTGCTTGGGACAGAAATAAGTAAAACCGTGTGAACATAATCAAATATCAGTGTTTTAAGGATTTCCAAGTGTGCTTTACAAATAGCAAAGTAGCTGTGCCTGCAGTTGTAAATAATGGATTTCCTTCTTCCATTTAGGGTGCACTATAACAATTCTTTTTCTTCTTTCCCAAGGGACTATCCCAGGAGAATCTGGAGTATTTAATGCCTACAATTTAAAGATTACACTCGAGCCTTTTTTCCTCCCTTAATCTGCTCTTAGCTCTATTTAACCAAAATTTTGCAGAGCGAGTGGCAGGCTTCTCATATTGTTCATTCCTAGCATTTTGGAATTTATCTTTATGAGGAAATAGAATCAGTACTTTTCTGAACTTAAATAGAAAAAATGATTCCTTTTCCTATTCCCATTTCAGGAAAGCAGTTTAAATGCACAGTGTGTGACTATACAGCTGCCCAGAAACCACAGCTCCTACGTCATATGGAACAACACGTCTCTTTCAAGGTAAGAAAACACATAAATCATGCTTAAAGTTATTAAGAAATACACAGAACTTTAGATGACAGTATTAAAACTGCCACATCTTCCTGTTTGGTCACAATTAATGGTATATAAACATTTTAATATTTTGGGAATTTTGACTTTATATTCAGACTTTCGAGATAGGGTTGTTTTGTTCATGACCAATTTGTAATTAGTAGCTTTACTTGACAAAAATATCTGTCTATATTGCAATATGAAACAAGCATTATTGGGTTTGATTGTCAGTCCTTGAGAGAGTGGATCTAATATGTACCTTAAAATGTCCTAGTGAGGTATGAAAGCAAATCCCCTTTATCACTGTTCATTGCCCACCTTAATTTTCCCTGAAGTTTGCCAGTCTGTTGTACTGTAGATAAGTTCATATACTTGAAGAAGATTGAAGAGAATTTATTTTAAAACATCCCATTTATCTGACACGTGCATTGTAAAGAGTTTTGAGAATTGTTATTGTTTCTGTGAAGTATTTAGATTAGAGATGCAGTTTATTTTAATAAATGGTAACATGGTTTTATTTCTAAATTTCACATTGGTTCTCAGCATGATAGGTCTTAATGTAATGTATTGTCAAATGTTATATTCAGTAAATAGGAATTATACTGGTTTCTTTTCCAGAAAAGACAGTTTTTTGTATTTATGAAAATGTTATTTTATGTAGATAAATTCTTATTTTAATGTGAGGCTTTATCTTGGCAGTGAGCGTTTTTCTTCTTGAAACCATCATACTGTTCTCATATGTACCATCTTTCATTATCTTAACAGGTCATTGTACTTCTCTAAAGAGTACACTGCAGGCATTCTTAACAAGTACCATAAAGCAGAAAGGCAAGCAGCTTTTTCAATGATGGTTTAAGTTTTGGAAGACAAAACAAGTCGTCTAAAGAGATAATACATTTTGAAAAAATAATTTTTCTTTTTTAAGTCTGTGGTTTTGCTCTGGAATTACATCTTTTAGAGGATTTTTTGTAAATGAAAATACGTAATTTTCTTTTTTTGATGGCTAAAGTGATGAATGTACTCACAGTGCAGTTCTTGAAATGTAGCTGGTTCTGACCTTGGAATCTGCCTGCACATAAGTGTGGCAATTCAAGGCACTGTCAATAGAACTGAACACTGAATTAGATCAATCAGGAGTATTTGCTTAAAGGAGTTCAAAAATTGTTTGCTTCCTTCTAGGACAGTTGTTTGCGTGCTTATGAGACTCAGAGAAATGTCACTGCTTATGTGACCTGGTGGTCCTTTAATCCATCATATTTCCCAGCTCCATGAATTTGCAATCCTGCTATCCAATGGCAGGTAACATACACGACTTGCACAAGAGTGCTACAAGAACACAGCAGTCTGGATTATTTTCTTTTAAAAATGACAGTTTCAGCAATAGAAAGAGAGCACCCATCTCTGAGAAATTGAGTAGCTGAATGTTACAGTACCCTCTGAAGTGTAAGGTTAAGGGAGTCTGAACATCACTTTTCTTCCTTATTTTTGCTGTTTGGAGCCTGAAGGAAGATCATGAGCAATGAGCTTGGGAGAGTGTTCTAATCAATGTACCCTGACTGCAGATATTTCCCTGCTTTAAATTCAGCTCCTAGATGAACATTTCTCTACCAACCATTATCTGCTGAGCAGCTTTAGGTGGGGCTGCTGTGCATGAAACATTTTGCATTCCATTCTCAGGTACTTGACTGTAACTGTGATACATATCAGTCAGAAAGTTATTCTCAAAAGTTAGCTTTAGGCTCCAATGTTTGTTTTCCTAAATTTTTGTTTTTTAGGAATTTGTCTCTCTGTCAGTTGAAGAGAGACATGTGTTCTTAAGAAATTTATTAATTTAGTACCCAAAATTAGCTCACCAAATAGTCAGAGAAATGCAAATGCCAGGGAAAAGTGAAAGAAAAGGGAAAGGAGAAAGGAAAGAAAAAAGGAAAAGAATGGGAAACCTGTTAAATTAGGTTGCCTGTACAATCATGTTGCACTTTCAGTTATTTTAGTTGTTTTGCTCCCCTTTTTCAGACCAAAGAGCACAGCAGCTGAGTCAGTTCATGATAGAGTCTCCACACAGTCAGACCTGTTATGAGCAATTATGAAAACACACAATTTACTGAATTACAAAAACTGGGTAAAAATCTTAGAATATTGAGAACACTTGTTGTCTTGCACATAATAGAAAGTACCAAATTTAGGTAATGTTTAGTTACAACTTCCATTTAGTTTGAATTTTGGAGGCTCTCCTTGAAAGGTGCCTAAGCCAGAAATGAACATGAGTTCTTGAACTCAAACCATTGCAGCTTAGACCTGTATCCTGAAGAGGTGAGGAAATACAGCCCAACATTCTCCTTTTTGCTTCTAGCCCTTCCGCTGTGCCCACTGCCACTATTCCTGCAATATCTCTGGTTCCCTGAAGAGGCATTACAACAGGAAGCATCCTAACGAGGAGTATGTCAATGCAGGGTCTGGGGAGCCTGCAGCTGAAGCCCTTATCCAACAAGGTACATCTCCACCATATAAGATTTGTTGGTTTTTTTGGTTTTTTTTCTGAGGCAAACTTGGTGTGAAGATAAGCTTTTGGGCAATATGTGTTCCTCAGTTTCTTAGTGTTATATGATAAATCATTATTCCTTTTTAATAATTCTGAAATGGCCACCTTTTACCCTTCACTCAGTGTCCTTTGTTCTTGGTTTTTAAGGGTGTGTGAACCAAAGTTTTGTTTGACCTTGCCTGTACTATTTGTTGTTGCATACATTTATCATTTACACTTGTTTGTCTCGTTTTGTAAGTAAAGTATCACTGTCTGTTGAAAGGAATGATAAATTTCTACCATTCTGCTGACAAATTTCTGTGACAATTCTGCAAGGTTGAACTCGAGGTAAGGTTGAGCAAACATAAGGAAAGAGACTGAAGAGGAAATGGCAGCAAATTATTCCCCCACTACAAAAATCTGGGGGAAAAAGAGTACAGGTGAAACAGGTTATGAATTGTTATGCTCAGAATCTTGTTTATGGGCAAAGGAAGCACACCTTGTCTGTGTAAGTAAACCAAGAATTTATTAGTAATAGAAATCTTAACAGTCTAATTTAAGATTTGTCTGACTCACATAAGCAGATTTGGTGTTACGCACTGGGTAGATGAACCAAAGCAAACAACTGATTATGCAGTCAGGTATGTTTTTGGGCATAAAGCTCCTTCAGTTCTAGTGCCTGCTGTGAGGAATATTGAGCAAGAAGAGGAGAAAGATTAAATATTAAATTGTGTTAAAAATATTTTAATTCTTGGTAAAATTAGGTTTCCTTCTTTGTTACTCATAATTATAGAAAGTGTTTTCCCTATTTCATAACAGAAAGTACCAATAGTTTCATAATATCTTTTGGAATCTTCAGTTTCTGATTTAGTTGAAGAGGAATAGAGACCAAAACAATGTTGTATTAGATAATGAATTAAATATAATTCTCCTAAGGTAGCATTATTTCTAAATGCTATTTCCAAATCATTCATCTAACACATAACATTTAGCTACTGAAGGCACTAATCCATGTTAAAATACTGAAATCATGGCACAAAGAAAGATAACTTAGTCTGAGACTCTCCCTTTAAACTTGCTCTACGAGGAGAAAATGTATAACTACAATAAGTAATCTTGGTTTGTGTTGTTTTTATATAACATTTCTTTGTTTCCTTTTGTCAAAAAAAAAAACCAAACC
Source organism: Orthonyx spaldingii (assembly GCA_013397795.1). NCBI lineage: Eukaryota > Metazoa > Chordata > Aves > Passeriformes > Orthonychidae > Orthonyx > Orthonyx spaldingii. The sequence continues at coordinate 297,739 of VZTJ01002533.1, read as the reverse complement.
CAAATAATTTTAAAAGTAAATCTAAAATTTATAAATCTATAAATGTTAGAGTAAGAATATATAGTATAATTTTGCAATTATCTTCACAGCCAGTGAAAGTTAACTGGGAACCTGCAGTTGTTTTAAGGAAGTAATATTTGCTTGGTCAGTACTCACAGCCTTTATTTTGTAGTCACCCAGATGAAGGCAGAACTGTGCGCTATGGGGAGCTTTGTTTAACTTTCCAAATATCAGAGCACTGCAAGGAATTATTTGTCTGTAGCCACTCTTGGGAATAGATATCAGAGAATGAATTCTCTTAGTATAAATTAGGGATCATACTTGCAATGTTTGGAACAAATAAAATTAATCATAGGATGATTGGACTTTTCTTCCCCTTTGGGAGCCAGATAAATGCACTTCTGAAAATAATTCTTTTCCTCTGAAACAAAAGAGCTGTAAAGTTGTTGAGATGCAAGAGTAGCCTTAAAATGGAGACACCAGAGTGAGATGAGAGAGAGGATCCTTTAACTTTTTCTGTGGTGGATATTCTTTTTCCACAACATTGGAACATTGGACAGCAATTAACAGGATGAGATTTAACAAGCTCAAATGCTGGATTCTGCCCCTAGGATGGAGTAATGCTTGGCACAGGTCTAAATAGGGAGAGCAGTGACTGGAGACCAGCCCTGCAGACAGGGATCAGCTCACCAGGAGCCAGCAGTGAGCCCTGGCAGCCCTGAGGGCAAACCCCATCCTGGGGTCACTGAACACAGCAGAAGTAGCCAGGAAAAAGGAGGATTATCCTGCTGTGCTCAGCATTGGAACCCTGAGTGCAGGGCTGGGACCCACCAGGTGAGGATGTGAAGGTTCATGACTGCATCCAGAGGGAAACAAAGCTGGTGACGGGGCTGGAAGCCACGTCCTGTGAGGGGCACCTGAGGGCTCTGGGCTTGTCTGGTTCGGAGAAGAGGAGGCTGAGGGGCGACCTCATTGCTCTCTAACAGCTTCCTGAGGAGGCGAGGGGGAGAGGGAGGTGCTGAGCCCTTCTCCCTGGGATCCAGTGACAGGACACGTTGGAATGGTTCAAAACCATTCCTGCAAGGCATAGACTGGGCATTGGGAAGCATTCCTCTACAGAGAAGTTGATCTAACACTGGGACAGCCTTCCCAGAGAGGTGATCAGTGCCCCAGGGCTGTCAGTGTTTAAGGGGCAAATGGGCAATGCCCTTTAAGAAGATGCTTTAACTTTTGCTCATCCCTGAATTGGTCATGCAGTTGGACTAGATGGTCTTGTAGGTCCCCTCCTACTGGAAGAGCCTGTTCTGTTCTTTCCATCTCTGACTTTGCATCCTTCTTTCTCTTGCCATCCTTACACAGCATTTCTATTTCCTGTGCTGACATTAGTGCTGTGCCTGTTTTCCATGTTCAGCTGTGGAAAAGTCAGGAGTTTTAGAGTAGTAATGGGGCATCAAATCCATGGAGGAGCTGTGAAGTCAGTGTCTCTTCTTAGGGCTGTGAAGTGAAGAAAGCCATATTAATAGGTGCAATTTTCCCACATACAGCTTCCTTTGCCAACTCAATTTCCTGTGATGCGTCAGATGGATCTTGTACCTGGGCTCCAAATAAGACCAGAGATTTCTTATCATGCTATAGAAACATCAGTTTTTCTCAGTGTTTTGGTATCTCACTGGGGGAAGAGTTGTTCCCTGTGGGAGACATTTACATTTGGAGGTGATAAACATGAATCCTATTGAAGTTAATAAAAGTTTTCCTGGTTTGGAAATCAGAAACTCTTCTGTATTTGGTTCACACATCACAAACAGATTACTGTGGGCACATTATTCAGCATGACAAGTAAGCCATATTTGTCATATGTGACACCTGGGTGTCATACAAGGTAATAGATGTTAGGAAGAAATTCTTTACTGTGAGGTACTGGAACAAGTTACCCAGAGAAATTGCAGATGCCCCGTGCCTGGAAGTGTTCAAGGCCAGCTTGGATGGGGCCCTGAGCAACCTGTTCTGGTGGAAGGTGTCCCTGCCAATTGGCAGGGGAGTTGGAACAAGATGCTCTCTAAGGTCCCTTCCAACCCAAACCTTTTGATGATTCTGTGTGTTTCTGAGCTGCTTGGGCCAGAAGTTGCACCTTGCTGTCTGACTAGCTTCTATTTAGTCTCAATTTACTGTATTCATAGATCTGAAAAGCAATTTTGGAAAATTATTCATGTATTCATATAAAGGAAGAAGACCTTTCAGACCTGATACTAAACAAATCCTTTGAAATGAAAGGACTATAGATGAAAAGGAAAAGGAGAGAGTACCAGCAAGCAGAAAAGGCTTGGAAAGAAATTGAGGGGGGAAAGTAACAAAGATTAATATCAATAAAAGCTGTCTATATCTATTTGTATTTTGTTCTGCTGGTTCTAAGTTACCCACTGAGCCCAGAGTGAACTGCCTCACACTTGCTCGTCTCCTCTACTCTCAATTGGTTTTTGACTGCATTGCAGGCACTGCAAATAATCTTAATTGGAAATATTTATATGAATGTAGACTGCTGGACTGTGCTCAAGATTCCTAGAATGAGCTTATAAATAAATGAGTGATTCAGAGAAGAGGGACTGTGTTCATTTGAGCAACTGCACTGCCAAGGATAGACAGCAATATTTAATTTCTGGGCTTGTGTTAGAAATTGGAATCATCCAGGATCAGAGAAATGCTTGGGATTTTGCAGGGTGTGCGTATTTCTTCATTTAAGTAGAAGTCTATGATCTGACATTTATTTTAGCATTATAAGGCAATAAAGGGAAATAAATAACATAAGAATTTGATGTATTCTGCAAAGGGAACAGGAGTGTTATGGATTACCCACTAGTTTTTCTGCAAGGCCCTGCCTATGTGCTTACTTGATCGCTTATTTCTTTAGTTTCATTTGCTTTGTGCTGGGCAAGTCACATAAATTTTTCCCCAAATTTGTTTCTTTTCTTCTCACTGACACTCCCTCCCATCCATAAACATTTTGTTTATGTATCTTGAGAGACAGATTTTCATTTGTGTTTGTGCAGCTACTTGTGCAGGCCATGCATGAGGATCCAGTAGTGGCCTCAGTGTCCTGTTGTGCAGCTGTCATCACGTGCTTCCTTTGGACAGAAAATAAGAGTTGTCTTACAGAGATTTTAGGCCAATAAATAAACTGGAGAGCACATGTCAAGGGAAGAAAGTTGTGGAGCTATTTGAGATCTGCCTACAGTATTTTGTTACAAACATTAGTTTTGTTATTGAAGGTAGTAAAGTGTGTAATTCATTTACTCTCTCTGTATGTTACCCTTTATTTTAAAGAATTATCTAGAAATTTAATTTTTCTGAGCTTTCATATCAAGTCACTGATATGGAGTTACATATTACCAGTTTACTTCTATGCTTCTATTACTTGTTGTTTAATTAAAGTCATAATGACAAAAGTTACAGGTTTAATTTACCTGGTGTGTTGTTATAATAGTTTTGATATCAAAGTAATGCAGAAAAGTGTTCACTGTTTCACAGCTATGGGTTTTTCCTAATACTGCAGATTGGTGTGAAATTAATGTGTAATTTCATTTTCTGTAACTGGTAATATCATTGTTCTAATCTGAACTTTCAGAGTTTCCCATAATCATGAAACTCAGAAATGTTTCAGTTTGTTTAGAGATGGAATATTAAGCATCTGCTCTAACAGTGAGGTTTGGTAAAGACTTAGCAAAGAGGAGGGTTTGTGTAGTAGCAATAAGTGTCAGTGAAATACCCTATGGACTGGGCATAGTTACATTCTGTTTCACCAAAATAAAAAGCTTATTTCTTTTCACCTGGTAGGATACCCTATGGTAGCTTGCCATTAATGTAAAATGGGATATTTTTTCTAATCACCTTGTTCATAAAGGACTGTGCAACCAGGTCTTGGCTTACAACCACCTTCTGTGAGTCTCTCTGAAGCATTTGAATGTGATGGGTAAGAATCATCAATTGCCACAGTGAAGTGGAGTCAGCCATGGGGTAGCACAGTTCCTGCAGTGGCATAAGGCACTTCCCCAGCCATTAGATTTGTTAGAGTGACTTCTGGTCACCAAGTGCAACAATTTATCACATGCAGGTTGCTCTTGTTCTCTTTAGTCTAAAGAGGGGAAAAAAGATAAATACTTATTTGCATAATTACAAATAAGTAAAGCAGCTGAGATCTGACATTCGACCAAATGACTTTTATAAGAAAAAGAAGTAAAAGCTCTTTAAGCTAGTGTAGAGAATTGGATTCTCATGATTTTGTCATGCTCAGTTTTTTACCTGCAACGCTGCATACTCTCATGGCAAACATTGTGCTAACTTCATGCTATGCATCATTTTGTAGACAGAAAAATTTATTTACAGTTTACATGTCAACATAAAACTCTCAAAAGCAAAGATATTTGGGTGAAGAGGATATTACTTTGTTAACTCTTCCTAGTTTATTTTGCTAATGTGTAAAAAAAATCCCAAAGTTTGTTTGAAACTTGAGAAACTAGAACAACTGTCTTAGAGAAAGATACATTTTTTTAAAAAATATTGAAGCATGCCACTGATGTGTATATTAAATATTACCATATTTTGTGTTGGACAAATGGCTAAAGGAAAACATTTTACAGTTACATGGCTTGATTGAGATGGGGTGAAATGAAACAGGTCATTAGTGCCTTGAAAAAGAATTTATATGAAAATAAGGAATTTTTTTGTGTTTCCTTGTAGGTGGCATTAAGTGTCCTGTTTGCAGCTTTGTGTATGGTACAAAGTGGGAGTTCAACAGACATCTTAAAAACAAGCATGGAATGAAGTTAGTGGAGAATGATGGGGAGACCAAATGGGAGGTAAAGTTACCATGGCTTTGACCCTAAGATTTTTTAAAATTGTGGGGAGAAAAATAAGGATAAAAATAGGAAGTGTACAAAAATGTGGTTCTGACTTTATATAAGATCAGAAGGTCATGGGATCTTATCTTCAGTTGAATACATACCTTGCTATGTCTGTTAAATTTTAATATATGGTAGGGTTAACAACCTTGCAAATTCTTCTTTTTGCATTTTAGGCTTCTAGTCATCTATTTGCAGCAGAAGGGGTGAAAGCTTTAAAAAAAAATGTGAAATTGAAAAACTTACTGCAGTTTGTAATATGCTGAATATTCAGTGGTGTTAACTGTAAGATGGGCAAAGCTGCAGAAAAAAGCTTGTCTAGGTCCAGACAAGGCTAGAATCCAGAAAACTAAATTTTTTAATTCGTTAGCTGAAAAAAATGATAATGTTATGCAGTGCAAGTCTTCTAGGATATGTTCTGTGTTTTTAGCTTCAATCCTGCCAGTGCAGAATCAATGGGAAAACCACAGACACTTGCAATAAAAAATTATGGTTGGCCAGCTGAGTGTCTTCCACTGCCCAAGCAGGCTGATTTTGAAGTCCAGTGAGAGGAAAAAGCCAGGAGTCAACTGCAGTTGGTTGACCCCCACAGTTTCAGACCTGTTCTGCTAAATTTCAGTCTGGCCCCCATCACAAATGCCTGATTTGGAAGAGCTGACCTGCAGGTCTTGTCTAACAGTTATTGGGTATCCACATACAGAAAGATAATTCCTTGAAAAACACTGGAGTAGGTTCTGTTTGGATAGCTATTCAATGAAGACAGGACAAGAATTTTAAAATGTAGCCCTTCAAAATCTTGTATCCATATTCCAAATGATTCTCTGCACACTTTCCCAGTAGGTGCCCAAAGCTGGAAAAATAAGAGGAGATCCTGGATACGGGAATGTCTCTGTTGCTGAACTGGCTTTAAAGAAAGAGTCCCATCAGAGCAGGAATACACAGTGACAGCTTGTCTTGAAAAAACCACAGTTTATAGGAAGGATAACTTTTCTGAAACAAAATGCCATTTTTTTTCAAGCTTCTGAGGTGTTTTAGCAGATCTGCATTATAAATTAATTTTGCTCAAAAGTTTTTTCTAAACCCTGATGTAGAAGTCTGTTGTTAGTTCTAAAGTAACTGTGCAACACAAATAAGCTCAGCATCGTGGGATGATCATCCCAACTTCCATGTAATACTCTTCTTGAATTCTGTTTCTCCCAGTGTAGCTCTTGTTACAGTGTTTGTTGTCCAAACTCATTCCTTATTGTTGTTTAAATCACTGAAATGAGATTATTCATGCCTTGGCTGGGTTTTGTTTCCAAGCTAACTGCTGAAGTTTCTGAAGAAGCATCCACTCAGTATCTCCATATCACAGAGGCTGGAGAAGATGTTCAAGGCACTCAGGCTGCTGTAGCTGCATTGCAGAACCTTAGATACACTTCTGAGAACAGTAAGTTACCTTTTTCCAGGTTGGAACACAAGTATACCTTTTTTTCCAGAATATCTAATTCTTTTGAGTATACTTGGCAATGTATGATCTCCTGTTATCTCCTGTTAAATATTATTAAATTCCTCACCAGAATTTACTTCTGGGGGGGGGTTATATTTTCTTTAAGTATAAATGAGAAATTATAATTCGTTATGAATTTCTGTATCCAAAAGTCATTAATACTTATCACTGCCTGTTTTGCACTTTATTATTAGCTGTGTGGAATTTCCTGCCTATATTATTAAATATACTGTGAAATTAGCTATCTTGGCAGAGTAGATGGTGTGTATCTAATGGCAATTCTCTGGCTATTATTTTTCTCCCTCTCTGGCTTTAGTCAGCAAGACTGCAGGAGTGACATGGTGGAATAGCTCATTTAGCACATTCTCAAGACAGCACTAACAATCTCAGTTTTGATGGCACACAAAACCAAGTGAGCTGTTCTGTATCAGGTTGAGGAGGAAAAGAGTAGCATTAGAGAATATCTGCTAAGTGGGAAAAAAAAAACCAAAAACTGGAAGAAAAGAAAAAAATGCCCAGATTTCTAAGAGTATTAAAACACCAGACTAGAGTAGGTGTTCCTATGAGTTTTTTTAATACCTATAAATAAATGCCCAGGTTATCAGAAGACAGCATTTTACAGTTGTTTACCATTGTGGTCTTTATGGTTCACAATACAGATACATGTCAAAAACTCCCACTTTTTATGGATTTTTCCAAGCATGTTGCAATTAAATTACATTACTTTCCATTTCTGTGTTTTATTTTAATGAGTGGAAATTCTGAATAAGTGAAAACTTTTTGATAACTTTTCTTAACTTTTGTGTATCTAAATTAAACTAAATGTTGTCATGGAATGTACTGTACATAGCAGTTTTTATTTTAAGCATGAAACTATAGTTTTCTGAGTAATTTTTTTTTAAAGCATCCAATTTCAGATACTCTTCCAGCATATTCTCTCTTAGTATGAAAACAGTAGTATCTTGTCTAAAGGCAGTTTTATAGTAAAAAAAACCCCAAAACAAAAGAAGCAAATGTTTTTCAGTACTCAGATACACTTGTTTCTTACGTAAATAACAAAACAGAACTACTTTCTATTTGAAATTAAATTATCTGACCTAGACTGCTATCACAGTATCAACCTCAGTTTGAAAGAGTTTAAGTTAAGAAATTAGATTTATTCTATTTGCTGTCTCTTTTCTATCTCTGACAGTGATTAAAGGAAATGTAAGGCAGCTTTACATGACCCTGACAGTTTCTTCCCTGTTTGACATCTTCCTCATGCTGACACTGAGAATGGTGGGCAACTGGTGGGAATTTGTACTTCTGCATAACAAAAAAACATTTTTCTGCATTCAGGTCTCTCACACTTCGTGAGAAGCAACAGTAAAACTGTAAATGGTTTTTTGGGGTTTTTTTGTAAACATCCCTTTCCTTTGGCAGGACTACACACATTAGAGAATTTTTTAAAAAGGACAGAAGTGTTCTGATTCAGTGTTATAAAATTATGAGTTTTCCCAAGCAATTAACTTTTCCCTTAAGCACATTAGTGATAAAACTACTTCTTTTAGGTTGAGGGGTATTGCAGAGGACCAGACAGATTGTAAACACAGGTTTCTAAAACACCAAATGGCTGTTGTGGTTACAGGTAGATTCTGTTTAAGCTGAATGTCTGGGAAACACACATTTGGATTTGTGGCCTTGTAGCTTCCTAATTTGCAGTTACTGCTAGGAGTTGTGGCTGTTGTTCCTTTATTCAATGTATTCTTTTAGATCCCTTTCAAATAGGCATAGAAATGACCTGTATGGCTTCACTTGCTGATTCGTGCATTCCCTGGGCAAATTTGGTTTGTGAATGTTTCCCTGCCATAGATCTGTTATTAAAGTGTCACATTACTGAGCTTTTTGAATTGTACCAACAGCACTGCGAGTCAGGGCTGTGCTGCTTAGCTTCACATAAGCCTCAGAACTGTTTTACTGTGATGGTCTTATGGCTGCTGTCTTTCTGATAAGGTGAAAGGCTGGATCCAACAGCTGTAAACATCCTGCAGCAGATCATTGAGTTGGGTTCAGAATCCCACGATGCCACTGCAGTCGCTTCTGTGGTTACCATGGCACCTGGCACGGTGACAGTGGTGAAGCAGGTAAGAGCTCTTTTCTTCTCTAAACCAGCTACATTTCATTTTCACACATTTATTGTGATATGGTGTTACTTTGCAAGGGGCAAATTTTAAATGATCATTCAAGACATACATAAAATTTTTCCTCAACTAATTTTTTACTGAGTTTTGTGTGTATGTGTGTTTACATGCCCACACATGTACATGTTTATACATGTATACACATATATCTTCACACATCCAAAAATGGATATACTTTTGTATGCATATAAAATATCAATGAATAAATACACATATGTATGTGTGTGAAAATGCAGCTTTTTTCTAGCAGGTGTTTTCAGGCTTTATAAAATAACTTATATTTTGTGCAGACACTTAGTGCCATTGTCATCTAAAAGATTCAGGTGGTCCTTGGTGCAGCAAGTGAAAGGAAATAATTTTCAATTTGAGGTGCCTGTTGGGTTCAAACATCAGGTGTTTTGCTCAGTATTTCCTCCTCACAGGTGTCTGCTAACTTTGTTGCTGCCATTTTTCATTCTCCAAACTCTGCTTGTTCCTTCTGTTTCACCACAGCTCTGTTCTTATTCCTTTCCCCATTGATTCGTTGAGGTCTCTGCACTCAATGTGGTTGACAGGTGAGGGAAGGAAAGTACATGAGAAGTTTTAACTTCCCAAGGAGTTTAAGTAACTCCTGTTATTTAAATGAACCAAAACTCTGATTCTTCTGAGTGCTAAAACTAACTTTTGAGTTCACCATTTTTTGTAGCCTTTTGCATGTTGAGTTCATGAGAGCTCCATAGAAGTGTGAAGTTCATGGTCTGTGAAGTACTTGGATAATTCCTAAGCTTGCTACCCAAATGTCACAAAGACAAGGCAGAATTTGAAGACAGAGCATTTTCAGATGCTCCTTTGCAAGAGTTTAGAGTCGTTTTGTAGAATAACATATCCAAATTTGGAAACTAAATTCAGTCATTAAAGAGAAGAGACAGTGTGGTCCAATTAGGTGCAAGTTTCAAAACAATTTTTATAATACAGCCACTACCAACGTGCATGCTGTGCTACAGATGTGACCTGTTTAGGGGCTGAATGCAGTATTAGCAATTGGTGTTTGTCAATATTACTGAAATTAGTTCTTCCCTAAAGAAATTCATCTTTTGAGGCTGCTGTACTAAAAGCATAGAAGAATCTGCCAAGGAGAAACAATGTTTAGATATTTACATGTTAAACTTTAAAAGTACAGGTGTTAAATCTGATCCATGTCTGAGTCATCAAAAAATCTGATTGCTTTTTCTAAGTAATTATTTCTATTCCAAATTAGTTTTCTTTCTCACTTTAAAATCCTTATTTCTAGCCCTTTGAGTTTGCAAACTGCTAAGCCTTGATCACTTCTTTTTTCCTTGTATACATCAGTGACTCTCACTGGTCTGATATCAAACTCTTACAAACACCACTCCTATATCAAATGAAATATTGAATTCCCAGAGCACAGAACCTCTTTGCTGCTTTTCTTTTTCTACCCCCTTTCCTTGTCCCTTTAGAATCTTCTAAAAGATCTTTTACCTTTTAAAATTTTTTCTTTTATTTTTTTCTCTTTTTTTTTTTCTTTTAATTTTCTATAGAAATCAGTGTTTTATCATGGTCTGGTCTGTTATACAGCTGTAGTTACTTTCCAGCTCTTGTCTTGCTCCAGAGTTATAGGCACACCCATTTTTAATCTGAGGGAAAGAGGTCTTTAAATGTTATTAACATGACTTTAATCCTCCCCTGTTAGAAACTGTTGGGTTTTTTCTTCAATACTGAGTTGCTTTCTGTAGGATATCCCTCATTTGTACCTACGACTTGATGGAGTTTTAATTATCATAGGTTCCTATCTGTTAACCTTGAAATGACCTTTAGACATGTTCATATTTCACTTTCCTACTGGAAAATGTATTCCACACTTCCTTCTGTGACCTTCAGCTTCTCTTGTGGATTGTGAGACAAAGAATTCATTCAGGGTGTCAGCAATATATCGACATCATCTGTCACTGAATTTCCACTCCTGTTCTTTAATGGCCTCACTGAGTCCTTGCTTAGCAGCTTGGGTCCATTTTTTTTTTCCTTAACAACATTTATTGTAGTTGTCCTGATTTTTATGCTGTTTGCTTTTCTATTTTTCTCTAAGGAATACATTTTCCATTTTTTTATATCAGTTCTTACTTTCATATCTCATTTTTAGCTAGCCCTTGTAAGTTGCCTTCATATTTTTCTATTTGCACCAAAAAAATTCTTCTAAATTCTAAATTATTAGTATGTTTTAAAAGGACCTTTTTTTTGCTGTAAATGTTACACTATAGTGTTCCTCTTTTTGTCTCCTCTTTCTTCCCTGGAAATTTCTTTCTCCCACAGCTGTCTTCATCCTTACTTTTCACTCATAAAAGTCCTATTTAGACTTAATCCTTAAAATGATGTATGAATCCAGCTGTATCTATCAGTAATACTGCCATGCTCATGTCTTAGCCCTTCCCTGACCTGTGTGCTCACGTCCCTTCAGTGTGCTGTGCTTGTGCAGCTTCAGGGGAATGCAAGAATTTTGCCTCCAGAAACAAACTCTGTCTTTATCCCTAAGTCCTTTTCAGCACCTTTGAAAATCTCTGGTGTAATTAGGTCTAACTGGTGTAATTTAAAAATTGTTTTCTAAGTCACAGGATAGAAAGGATACCATGTTTGAGGGGTTCTTCTATTAAGTTATTGTTCTGCTTTTAGTCTTATTGCAAGTATCCTAAATTATAAGTACACATTATAATGGAGGTGAAATCGAGATGAGATTGTCTCTTCACAGCTCACAGCTCTTGAATTGCATGTTGAGAACAAAATTTCAGTTCTGACTTAGGAAACTTCATATTTCTTGTTTGTACAAATGATTATATAAAAGAAAAGGCTTTGGCAACATAGCAGGAACCAATTCCAGCCAGAACTGGGATTCAGCTTATGATTTTAAACCCCAAAAATACTAAGTTAGCCCTGTTTAGCTTGGATTGTGCTTTGCAAACAGGAATCATTGTTGGCTCTGTTAGTGTCATGTGCATGAGACCTTTCCAAGGTTGTGTCTAGAGCCTGAAATGATTCTATCTTAGTCTTGCCTGTGAGTCAGTATACTAATCTGTTATCAAAGTTAAATTTTTTCTAATTTGGGATCGATCCAGTTGTGTGAGCTCTGAAAATAGGCAGCTTCTAAGGAATGTAATATACACCAAATGCCTGAGGAAAAAAATGTTAATAATGTGAAGTTTTACCAATATGATCAGACACTGGCAAAAATCCCCTTTGAAGCTTTAATCACAGCATGGCAGGAGAAGTCCATCCTTGTTCAGTTTCTAGGGATCCAGTCTGGATCTCTTTGTAGAAGAGCTATTGAAGATATTACTTCATAGCGTGACATTTGAGTTGTTCTGCTCTGCTGTAAGACCAAACAAGTCACAAGGTGGGGAAAAGGAGAGAGGCAGGAGTGCTAAGTTTGAAGAATCACTAGGAAAGAGACTAACAAATGCTTAGAAAAGGCAGGAAATACTCTTCATAGTGGGTGGTAAATACAGGCAAGAGACTGGGGAGAAAGGAGATTGGTGGGAACAGCACTTAGGAAGGTGGAGGGACTGGAAGGGTAAAACAAGACACTTTCCCTTCTGCACATTCAGCTCTCTGTGTCCTGTTACAGATGTACTTTTGCCCTTGTGCCTTAGGGTGGAGATTGATTAATTTAGGTTTTTTTGTTTATTTTGCTACAAGAGGCTGTTCAGTCCATTATTTATAGGAGTGGATTATTTTCCTGGCTCCCGTGCCAAACATAAGGCAGGACTGGAGGATGAGCAGTCAGACCAGCATCACACACACCCTTGATTTCCAGTCTCTGCAGGCCTGTGTTCAGAGACATGTTTTTCACACAATGTATCTGTGTGTTAAGTAGAAAAGAGATAATGTTTCTATCTAACAAACTGCCTTGATGTATAGTTGTTTCTTGCAGAGTGTACATCAAAGAAGGATATTAATTGTTCCATTAAAAATTTCTTCCAAGCTAAACATTTGTTTGATTTAAATACTGAATTTCTTGTGAGGAAACGTAACCCTCAGAAGTGAGCACCCCTGATATCTTATTTTTTGCAGAGGAGTGCATGTTGAGAACAAATGCTGTTTTCAGTGTGTAATGCTGTAAGTAACTCTCCAGGGAAACAATATTCAAAGTGCATATTCTTGGTTTCACAATATACGAAGAACATCCTTGAAAGCTTAGTTCCTGAATCCCTCACTGCTTTGACCAGAACATCAGAAGTGTTTCCACTTTTTGGTCTGTTTCCCTTTGAGTTGTTGCTCTTCCATTTCCAGTGTTTGTTAGCAGGAATATGTAATGGTAGCAAGATGCTTTCTTGTTTAATTCATTTATTTTTCCTAAAAGCCGTTTATTATTTGTATCAGATGTCTCTCTTTGTCCAAATATGAGGGGTTTTTTTTGCATCAAATTACTGAACCAGAGCAGTAGAATTTTGGATTCCAAACCAAAGGTTTACATTGTTATGCACTATAGTAACCCGTTAAATTTGGTTGCATGTTATCTGCTTTTCAGTTGGGTTTTTTTTTCCACTTAGATAGTGATGGGCAAATTTGCTGATAATTTGCTATTTTTAAGCCTGTGATACTGTATTGGGTTTTTGTGCTCTAGACCCATCCCTTTGAGCTCACTCTGAAGATGGCTGGGAAGTTTGTGTTAATCACTAGTCATTATTGTTAATCACTAAGGTGATTATATCAGCCTTTCTGCACAGTTGTTCAGCAGAAGTCCACTTTATTTCTCACCCCTGTGGGATGTCTTTCCTATTGTTCAAGCCAGAAAGCTGATGTCCTCCTCAGGATCATTCTTGGGCCTTGCCTGCAGGTGAATACCTAAATGGTGCCAGTTTGTTCTGAATGATGACTCCTTTATGGTTTCTCATTTCAGCCTTTTAGCTGCAATGGTTGTCCAAGTCATCATTGTTTTATGCTACAGTTAACTCTGATAATCTGTTTTCTGACATTCACAGTTTATGTTTTGTCTCTTGTATTCTTTCAGAGAAAACTCCAAGATTACTTTCTCTGCTCTTGACATCACCCTTTCTTATCCTGTTTACTTGATGTTCCTTTTTTTACCACATCAAACAAAATTTTGTTTTCCTTTCCTGGATTTTTAACTCCTTTCTGACTAAGAGTCCCATTTCTCATTAGCTGTAAAGATTTTGGCTCTTACCTTTGCTCAGTCCACACAAAGATTTAATTGCTCATTACTTTTTTCAAACAAGTTTCCTAATGCCTTCTTCCATATTGTGCTTAGTTATGTGGATTTTTAATGAGGAACAATTTGTACCTCATTGTCTTCTCTCAATTACTTGTCAAAAGTATGATGACAGTAATTATCTGTGGATAGACTGTTACATATTGATGCTAATGCCTGTCACATAGAGCTACCACTGTCTCATTAATGTTTTACTCTCTCACCTCCCTTTTTCTGTGTCTGCTTCTGTCTCTTGTTTTCCACTGAAATTATACTGAAATTATATTGAAATTACACAGAAATTATAAGGTCTTTGGGGCATGAACTACTGTTTCATGTAGCATAGCTGATACAATCCAGTTCTGATCCAAAGCACTACATTAATATTAACAATAAAGAGCAGTAGTTGGCTGCTGAATTCTCTTTTCCTTCCACTCAGATGAGACAGGACTGATCTTTTTACTACTTCTGTAGACTGAAGTGAAGGGTTAAATCTATTCCTGAAAAGTGTAGTAACCTATTTTTAACCTAGACATATGTGTTCTGGAGAATAAGTATATCAACTGTTACAATAACTAAACAGATCTTTATTAGAAGATAACCAGAAAACACTGGATTTCCATGTGTTCCACCCTTTATTTTAGTTCTTTTCATCCTTTTATTCTGTGATCTCTTCAGGCTCCAGTAAAATCCTACCATGGTAAGTCACTTTCTTCAAAGTGACAGCAGTAGGAAGGCAGAGCAAAGATTACACAGCAGCTCAAAGCAGATCACAGAAAAGAATTTTATAGCACAGCACATCTTCAAAAGTAAATACCTAATATTAGCATGGCTGTCACATCAGAGACTCCTGAACATTGTACTTCAGCAACACACCTTGAATTTGAGTCTGGCTTGGATTGGTCCTGATGTGATGATGGGTGCTGGTGTTAATCTAGAAAATTTGCCACTATGTGTAGTTGTATATATGTTGATTGTCAATTTTGCAGTTGTTTTAGAACACGGAGCAATTTGATGCTTCCCGTGACAGTAACAGCAATGGAAAGTTTTACCTGGGGCTGGTGGCCCTGGGTCTTCAGCCTCTGAGGAATTCTCCTCATCTCTGTAATGTACAGAGAAAATCCCATGTCAAGATCACTGTCCTGTTAGAGCTCCTACAACAATGGCTGTGTTGCCATTCTGCCTCTAAAGGAAGGGGGGTGATCCAGCATTTTCCCAGATGAATGCCATGTCCAGCCACAGTCCTGTCAGGATATATTCAACCAGCCAATAGCTAAAACCTTTTTAAAATCTGCATCACCAGTATGAAGATTTGGTTGTCTCAGTGCTGTTTTTATTTTATGCAAAGCAAGTCTTTCATACTTAAGCCTCTTATTATTCTGAAACCATTGTGCAGCAGATTGTCTTTGTTTTGTAGCTCATTATAGAGATTCAAATGATCAAATTACAGTGTTTTCTGTGTGTCTTTTTCACACAATATAACTGTGTGTAAACCAGAATTGAGGAAGAGTTGAAATTATTCAAATGATACTGAACAAAACTTGTAGGCACCACTGCAAGCTGACACATCACATATCCAGGTGCTCTCTATGATCTAAAATGCTTTCATTTTAATCCTTTCTGCAGATATTTTGTCTATTTTCTTACTGATGTTTTATGACATAAATAGGAGCATCTGCAGCCTAGTGTAAGGTTTTGAAAATCTGAAAGATCTCTGTGATTAACTTTTCTGCTTCATGGTAAACTGAAGAACAGCATTCAATCTGAAATCAAGGGAGAGATTCCACTGAGGATATGGGGACAGGCCCAGCAAAACTGTTTTAAGCACAATGGACCCGCAACTCCTGCTGACTTCAAATAAAATTGAAGATATTACTGTATTTCCCAAGATGAGCTCTAGAGAAAGGAAGAGGCTTTAGCATCTTATGCAAATTTTTTTTTTGCTCCTTTTCAGGAAGGGGAGGAAGTATATTTTCCTTAATGGCTTGAATCAATTTATTTCGAATTTAAAAAGACTTTCTTGTTTTGAGAGAAAGAGATTCCTCTAAGAGAGACCCATTTTTTATTAATACTTCCATGTATTTGGATAGTCCTCGGATGTGTAAATAAAGAACATTTGGAATTTAGAGATGTTGAGCTTCTTATGAAAACGTGGTGAAAGTCCCATTGGCTTTTGCAAGAGACAGATTTAGTTAATAAAGAATATTTATGCAGGTACTGACTTGATTTAATGTGCCAGCTGTGTGTGGCTTCAGCTCCTTGCTGTCATTCTCTAACGAAGCATAAGCAGACAGATGCTTTTCAGCTGACTCTCAAACAGAAAAGAGGTCTTGGATGCTACTCTTCAAAAGATTTCAGAAGCCAATAAAGAGAATTGAGTGTAGTGACTTCGTTCATTCAGATGGCAGCTGTCCCACTGTTTCATCAATTTGAGGGATGGAAATTAACATTTTGAGATTATTCCCTGTGGAACAATCTAATAGGAACCAAGGAGAAGCATGTAAACATTGAACTGATTTGAAATGTAAATATCCCAAATAATGTGGTGATTTGTCAAACTAAAAGGATTACAGATAGCTGTCCAAAAAAGATACTGGAAGCTAGAAACACCAGAAATAAAGGCATTAGTTTTCTTTACCCTGGATGACAAGGGTAATAAACCCACATCTATAGAGTCAGGTAGGAAGGTTAAATTAGCTTTCTTTATTGGCCATTTTCATTTCAAAAGTATATAAAACTGAAAAAGTATTAGATTGCTGCTATTGAATAGAATGAGATTCTGCTTTCGTTTCATTTTTGTGTCAACTGTGCTTTATTTCTTTTCCCTTCTTCATTATTTATGTACATTCACAAAACTATATTTAAAATTATTTATGGGTTTTGATTTAGAGTGACAACAGTGGGATCCATCTCATACTGTGTTGTGCATTCTTGCAGCTCTTAGCAAATGTGGTATAATTTTTCTGGCCTGAGGCACATTGTCAGAGGGTTATGTGTAGTGCACTAAAACAGGAGAGATTAGTGTATATTGCATAATTATAGGGCCACATTTTAGGCACCCCTATTTCTGTATTTGTTTGAGTATCTCTAGCATCAAGGGCTGCAATTGTGAGCTGATTCATAACAAGCTCTGAGATTCTAATTATCTAACATTTTTAACTGCAGCTTCCTATCTGAATTCAAGGGTGATTAGACTTTTCATGGCCTGCTGCAATATTAATTTGTAGATCTTGTGTGTGTCCTTAACTTTCACACAGGAGCTGACAGTGGAGCAGGTGCCCTCAGGAAAGAGGAGAGGACAGTTATGAAAAGGGAGTTTGGTGTATAAATTCACTAAAGCTCTGTTGCTCTCAGTAGGAATTAGGGGTTTTTTAATAATTGAAAAATAAAAAAGGGTGTGTTAGGAGCAGCAAGAGAAACAAGTTCACAGCACTATGGGTTTTTTTTAATTATTTAGCTCCTTGCTTTTTGAAGGGATGTTCAATCTTCCATTATTGAGGGGTATGTTGGTGAAGGGGACTTATGAAAAGAGGGAAAGTGATTTTTGGCATGGTCAGATAGTGAAAGGACAAGGGGGATTGTTTATAAACTCAAAGAGGAGAGACCTAGATTAGATGTTAGGAAGAAATTCTTTACTCACAGGGTAGTGAGGCTTGGGCACGGATTGCCCAGAGAAGCTGTGGATGCCCAGCCCTGGGAGTATTCAAGGCCAGGCTGGATGGGTCTTAGTGGAAGGTGTCCCTGCCCGTGGCAGAGGAGTTGGAACTAGATCATCTCCAAGTTCCCTGTCAATCCAAACCATTCTATGAGTCTGTGACCCTTTGGTTCTATGATACCTGTATTTTGAAACAACTTACATTGTTTTTTCTGAGGGTGCAAATTTTATTGTGTCAAGAAAAACATCTGGCATCACCTACTTGTGTAGGGTGTTGAGCTTGAACTTCAGCAGGAGCTGTTTAAACTATATTTCAGATAAAACATTCAGGTATGTTTAGTAAAAGAAGCAGAATGTGAAAAGGACTTTGTTGCATTCCTGTATTTTTATCCCTATTACCTGAATCCTGTACAGCAAAGCCAGAGTGAGCATCAGTCGGTACGACTGTGCTGTTGCATTAAGGTCAATGACAATGGCCAGATTCCCTTTAGATGTTAAATCTTTCACCAGATAAAACCCACATAGATTTCATCAGTATATTACAGCCATGCTGACTTGGGGCCCTCTGAATAATTTAATACCTGGACATACTTGTTATTGTTCAAGAAAAAGCTTTCTATGGCCTTATTAATTGAGTGAAAGTTCAAAGTGCTGTGAAGTCCTAAGGGGCTTGTGAATCTCTGAAATCTTCTTCTGACAGATATTTTAAACACGAAATAGAAAAGTCAGAAGCAAAGTCACTGTATAACAAAGGGAATGGTTTCTTAGGGAAAAAAATTGCAATGAGAAAAAAGCATCAGGAAAACAAATATATAGGACTTCTTTTTCTCCTTGCTGGTCTCTAAGGGACCAAACAGATCCTTGGAATCTTCGCTGTAGTTCTCCCCTTCTGTTCCCACTCCCCTCTTAAACAACATTAATGATCTTAATTATGTTTACTTGAATTGAATGAGCTACTGCTGTTTACTTTTGAGTCAGCTTCTAACTAAAAAAATTAGCCCTTTCTAACTTCTGTAATTTAGATTCCATGCTTTTAGAACCTACCATGTCTCTTCTTCTTAAGATCACTGACAAGTTCAGTGCTGCAAGGGCACACTGAGCTCCAGCAAATGGAATCACAGATTCCTAGAATGGTTTGAATTGGAAAGCACCTTAAAGATCATTTCATTCCAGCCTTCCTGCCATGGGCAGGGACGCCTTCCACTAACAAATGCCTTTGCATGTGTCCTGCATACTGAAAAATTGCTGTTCCATTCTCAAAAGTAGATTATTTTATCACTAACATTTGAGAAAATGCATTTCTTCCACATGACTTATAATTTTGTGATTTATTTATACTTGCCTGGAGTACTTTGCATAGGAATTTTATATGGGTCTGGTAGAAGATTAAGATTTGGTTTTGAATTCTAGTACATACTGGATTTCAATAATTGACAGGCACCTGTATGAATTTGGAATTCAACACCAGATTGTGTTGCTTTTTAAAATTTTGACAAGAAGCAAAATGTTCTGTAAAAATACTTTTATTTTCACTGGTTTCTGTCACTCTCCTTTCAATAATGTAAACATTTCTGCCTCACGAACAGTAGGCCTCAAGAATCTATTTCAGTAATATTTATATTTCACATTTTTCTAATACAACCCCTTAAGGTTTACAATGAAATTTGCACTTCTCTGAGCAGTCATTGACTAGGGAGAAGAAGAAAGACATGGGTACAGTAGATGTTTTCTCACATGGTTTTGGATGGATTCTCATCTCAGTGCTACTAGAGGAATTGGTTTGAGTTCAGATTTATTTAAATAAGAGCAGTTTAGAATGAGTGACTGCTGAGAGATTAAAGCTGTCTCTAAAGACTGATGTTCCTGGAACTTTGCAGCTCTCTGTGCACAGAACTGAGATGCTGTTTTGGTGCTTTCAGTATTCTGCCTAGCTACACTCTCATTAATCAAAAGTGCTCACATTTTCTGTAAAACTGACATTCTCTTTCAAAACCGTGTGATGGCTAATTTGTGTGCTGTATTTCCATTAGCCACCACAATAGCAGGTGCTTTTTAGGAAGGTGAGATTTCTGTGAGCTGTTCCATGTCTCCTCAGGTGAAGGAGGAGGAGCAGTCAGCCAACCACACGCTGATGATCCAGGAGACGCTGCAGCAGGCCTCGGTGGAGCTGGCGGAGCAGCATCACCTCGTGGTGTCCTCAGACGAGGTGGAGGGGATCGAGACAGTGACCGTCTATACCCAGGGTGGAGAGGCTTCAGAATTCATTGTTTATGTTCAGGAAGCTGTGCAGCCCGTGGAGGAGCAAACTGTGGAAGAATCAGTGCAGGAGCTCTAGAGAACAACGGTCAAAGGAGAGGTGACTTCTCGATTTGCCAAAGCCAGAGGTGTGGGGGTATTTTGTCCCAACCAAAAGCAAACAAACTGATGGATTTTCAGTTGATATTTGAAGTTAGATTATATCAGTAACTTAGATTTATTATGTGCAAAACCTTCTCAGACTTTTTTTTTTTTCTAAAAAATGCTGTTGAGAAAAAGTCTTCTTCCCCTTCTTAGAAGATCTCTCACTTGATTCCTGTAAATCAGCACAAATATTGTCTGTTCAAAACTGTGGTATCCCATGATAAAAACCATTTATAAAGGTAGCTAGAATGTCTGGAAGAGCCCATACATCCCATTTTATACATAGTTCATATATTCTTGACTTGGTTGGAAGCAAATTTGTGTTTTCTGTAAATACAAGGGCCCCTTAACTCTGAGTACATGCTTAGAAAGTGTCTGCCGAGTTGTGAATCTAACCCAAATAAAGGCTCAAGACTTGTATTAGGAACATATCACAGATGGGCTGTAGTTTATACTTGTGAGATGATCCTTTGAGTTTGGGAGGTATTCAAAGCCATATATGATAATTCTGGGTATCAGTAGGATGACTGTTATTTAGATCTTTGAATAATGATAACTGTTTCCATCCCTCTGAATAAATGCCTGTCCAGTATCATGAAGTGAAACCAAAACTGTCAAATCAATGAAATATTCTTAGTTTTTAAGAAAAAAATATATTCAAAAGATTTGTAAATTCTATAAGAGGTGTATGTTCATATGTTTTAAGCAGACATGCTTGTAAATATGACTCTGTGAAAAAACTTGTACAAAAAGCTTAAGTAAATATTGACGAGAATCAAGATATTCTTAATTATGCATGTATATAGTTCCAGATTTTTCTTCATGAATCTTGAATTGTTTCTGATTTAATATTTTTAAATTTGAGCTATAAAAGTTATTAATAAATAACAAAATTGTCGTGTTTTCTTCTAATGCCCTAATTTCTTAAGTGTTGGCTTCCCTTTCACAGCTAATTAAAAAATGCTGATTTGCATTGACTCTGATGAATTTTTCCTTCAGTTAGTAGTCTCTAATCAGGAGAGTACCACCATGAAATCCAGGCAGACCTTTCTATGTGATTGAACTTGTTTATGGATGTTCTGGTAAAAAAGTGGAAAAAAGCTTTTGACCAAGTGGAACTAATGTAGAGAGTTGGTTGTGTGCCTCTTCTGAGTCTGCTGGGTTCTCTTGATGCTGGACAAAATCAGAGTGCAAACCTGTAGTGGCGGTTTCTCGCTTAACTGTGGTGATAGAGAATTTAAATTTGTTAATGGACAAGTGCTGAGAATTGTTTAACTTTGGTGGCAGCTTTGTTTCCTCTGCTTTCATCTTGATGATGCACCAGAAGCCCGAGGGATGTTAAGTTTGTAGGGTGGAGGCCTTGTTGCCATTTTGTGTCACTGGCAGGAGCTGGTCAGGATTGATTCCTTGTATCTTCAGTAAACTTGACTGGAATGACCCATGAAAGGTTTAGCAACATTTGTAATGTGATAGAAACTGATGCATCAAATATATCAACTTGATTAATATGCATAAGAAACTGTTTTTGTAATTACTGAGTGAAATTCAGTGTTTATTTACAAGAACAATGCTTTCTGTTATGTGGAAGAGAAGAAAGCCGTCTTAAAAACTTAAAATTTATTGAAACAGCCCATTTGCTAATAAAACCATTTGGAAGAGCATCGTGATCACATGTGGTAACAGGGATGGACCTTATATGAAACCTCTCTGAGAAGGGGACAGAAAATATTTTTCTATGCATCACTCAAGAATTCTAAAGTTCATTGTTTCAGACAGACTGAGTACTTCTGTCTGGGAGAGGTTTGGCTATATTTGCACAAAGAGTTTTGGGGTTTTATTTTAATTCCAGTATATCACAGCCAGGCATACCTATGTAATTTAAGCCTTGATTTATAATTGATGAATTACATCACATTTTCTATACTAAAGCATAAACACTTATGTGCATTTTCTGCTTCCTTTTTTTAATTATTATTTTAAAAATACTTTGCAATTCAGGTCTTTTTTTTTTCCCAGCTCTGCCATGACCTAAACATGCTTTTAATGGTGTGTTTTCCAACAAAATTATAAAAGTGACACTGATGCAATTCAGCTTTTCAAAACATTTTAATATTTTTAATTCTTCTAAAGTTATTAATTTCCTACTCCACACAGCATCTTAGCACTGCTGTAGAGAATATACACTACATCCATTCAGTATTAATAAGGGAAAAGGAAAATGGTTTCACATTCCTGTAAATTTGCTCACAACATGGACATGTGCTTTACAAACTTAAAAAAACCAAGCCAAACCCAAAACACATAAGAAAACCCCCTGCATCTGAAGAATGAGCAATACTGTTAGCACTGTTAGCAGAGAAAGGAAGAAAGTAGTAGAGATCATATTGCAAGATATTCAGTTGTTCAAATGATTTAAAATCCAAATGGGCAGAAAATCTGGCATGTGAGGGAATCTTTTGGAGCTGTGTTCAACTTGCATGACCAGGACTTGATTTTTGGCTTGAACTCTTCAGTGCTGCCTGTGGAGGAGTCTGATCACAGAAGCTCCAGTGAAGTGTCAATGGAAATGTGAAAATTGACCCAGTGAGGAAGTTTTACCTTTGTGGCCCTTATGAAAATCAAACTCTTGGGATAAAAGCATAATGAATGTTTGAGGCTGACCACGCAGGGAGAACTTTTTTCCTAAGTCCCACCTAATATTTTATGAAGGTAGAATTATCAACCCATCTTATACCCTAAAAGATGGCAAGCCTGTCATGTCTTGCTTACATATGGAGTTGTATTTATGTAAGAGCAGTGATTCAGTTGAGGACTCTGCTACTAGTATTGAATAAAAATAATAATAATTTTTACTTCTTTTGCTCTGTTAATAAGGATGATTGCTATCAGTGCTCACAGAGCAGAGCTGAGTGAAACAGATGGTGTGCACAAAGTCATAGTTCATGGATTGTTATATTTGGGTTTGTGGTTTATGGTTGGGTTTCTTTACACCAGAGTAAATTTTTTGCTTTTTGTAGGTATGTTTGAGCTGTATCTGAAAGTTGGAACAGGGAGTGACATGAGCTCATTTGCAGGTGGCATGGTTAACTAAAGTGTGTCTTGTTTAGGTAATGCTAATCCTGCACTCTTAGCTCATAATGTGCTGAACTGCAGATGTTCCGTTCCCTTTTGTAATACAATGACAGTGAGGTTACTGAGTGTGCTGCACGTGGCTTGACAGCTTCTCAATTTGCACTTCCAGCTTTCCCATCACAGCAGACATCATTTCCATCAATAGCAGCACTACTCCATTTGTCTTTTTTCTTCCTTGAAATGAGGGCAACTTTTAATCTGGGAAGACTTTCATGTTCACTCAGTCACAGAGATGTATTTTGGCTCATCCTGAGAGTATCAGACTTGCTATTAGGGCATAAATATGCAGTATCATATCCATCCCTGCTGTAGTTCCACCAGGTAGTTGATTAAGGTGATCTTTCATGTGTTCCTGTTCTCAACTTGCCTGCATTGTACTTTAAGGGATTAAAAACAGTGCCACACATTTCAAAGAACAGTGCAAATTACAGAGCTCTCACATCTGCCTCACAAAACATTCTGTTCAAGTCCATTGTGTTCCCCACCCCATCAACTTTCAAAATGGTTGAAACAGAAAAAGGAAACCAGCATGTGTTTCTTTCTTGATAAATCCTAATGGACAAAAATGCTCTGTTTGTGACTGATACCAGGTCTGGACACTGTGTGGTCACAATCCTGTGCCCTGTGCTCTGGGATGACCCTGCTGGAGCAGGCAGGTTGGACCAGGTGACCCAGTGTGGTCATTTCCAACTTGACCCATTCTGGGATTTCATGAAGTGTCCATGTGTACCCTGATCAGCAATGTTCAAGGATTTCACCAGAGGGGAAGAAGCAGAGCTTAATGTGAAACAAAACCATGGAATGATGAAATTGTCATCAAAGAAAAGAAATAGTAGGCCAAATAACAGCATTAACATCCTGTTGGGAAGATCTCTTAGCTTCGAAGGTAGTCCCTAAAGCTCACCTTGAGTTGCTCTGTTTTTGCACTGAGTAAAATACAGCCAGACATTGGGAATGAGCCCGGTGGGGAGAAAAGGGCAGCTGACCTCAAAGGTTTCCCTTACACCTCAGATTTCTGGGCATTTAATGACAGCAAAAGAGAACAAAGTGACAAAAGGTCTTTTTTATATTCAGAACCACACCTAACAAGGATGTTTGTCAGAGCTCCCTCTGAAGAAATTGAGGGATGGGCATTGATAGGATGTTAAGTAAGAGCAAAATCATCACTTACCTTTTCTTATTCTTATATCACATATTCTTCATAAAAAGTTCAGGGCAAGGCTTGAAGTGAGTAAAGTAGAAAAACAAAATAAATGTCTTTGACAACACTATAAATGACCTTGTTATTCACTATAAAAGTATTTTTTACAGGCTTGTTTGCGAAAGGGGGATAAAGAGAGAAATCACAGTCAATATGTTGCACAGAGCTCTCCCTGGTTTTTGAAATGTTGCAAATTTTCCTGAAAAGTGGAAATAACTATCAGCCTCGCTAAATTAAAAAGGATCAAAAGTCTTCACTGTCTTGGACTGAAAACAAACAATGGGAATTTATAGAGCAAGCCTGGTTATGGGTTTTTCTTCAGTTCAAGGAATGTTATCTTTTGGAAAATACGGGATCATTTTGTGCTGTGCACCCAAATGAAACTGTGCAAGTGTATTTTACAGGAACACATAAAGATGTATGAGAATGAGACCACAGGAGCTCCACATTGGTAATATTCTTTATGGGCTGGCAGTGAAATCAGGGACAAAATATCACAGTGGATTACAGAGCCAGTCAATGTTTTTACACTTTGTTTTGGGAATGGTTCCCTTTTTGATTACCCTCTATAGCATTTATTTTGCTACTGCCATTAGGAGTGAAAATACTTTCTGGGAGCTGAGAGCTGAATGGGCCTTGGGTATTAAAAGTAGAGTACAGAATCTTTTAGGGATGGATAGCTTGTAAATGCATGTTCAGTTAGTATTAGTCAACTATTCCTTTCATCTAATGGTGACTGAATGAGTGAAAAAGTTCAAATCCAAGATATGATGAAAAAGGTCCAAATCAGAAAATCTCCATGGAGTTCCTTTGTGCATTCTTCTTACCCCTTTGTCAAAGTCCAATCCGTTTCTCCAGCAGAAGGAACCACCCTTCACTTGCCACAGTTTGTCTAGACAGTGACATTCCATTGAGAGTTTGGGTTTAGCTGTTCAGGTTGAATTTTCAAACCTTAGATGAATTGCACATGAAGCCTTGTCTATATACAGTGCTGCCCACTTGTGTGGAGATGTTTTCCATTTCTGTTCAGGTGATTCCTGTGTGTTGGGTGTTGACTTGAACTCCTGGATGGTGCCCACGGCACAAGAGCTTTTTGCCACCAATTGTAGTGCTTACAAGTTCTCATGACATAATTGTGCTGTTTTGTGAGGCCAGAACCCTTGAAGCTACAAAAATTATTTACTGAAGTGCTAGGGAAATGTCTAGTTTGGTACCTAGAAATGTTCACCAGGACTGTGTGGTCCTCAGGAGCTGCTCTCTCCATTTGCCAGCATTGACTCCATAGCTTTGCCAGCAGAACAGGTGTGTTGGGTTTGCATGGCCAGGTTTTGGTAGCAGGGGGCTACACTTTGGCTTCTGTGAGAAGCTGCCAGAAACTTCTCCCCATATCTGACAGAGCTCCAAGAGGGACCCACCACTGGCCAAGGCTGAGCCTATCCATGGTGGTAGTAACTGCTCTGGGATAACATATTTAAGAAGGGGAAAGAAAAGTCTTTGTGCAGAAGTAATTGCAGGCAGAAAGTGTGAGAATATGTAAGAGAGACCTCTCTGCAGGCGCCAAGGCCTGTGAAGAAGGAGGGGGAGAAGGTGCTCCTGGTGCCAGAGCCGAGATTCCCCAGGTGCAGCCCATGGTGAGGCAGCTGCAGCCCAGGGGGGAGCAGAGATCCACCTGCAGCCCATGGAGGAGACCCACACAGAGCAGGGAGATGCCCAGAGGAGGCTGTGACCCCTCGGGAAGGCCACGCTGGAGCGNACATATTTAAGAAGGGGAAAGAAAAGTCTTTGTGCAGAAGTAATTGCAGGCAGAAAGTGTGAGAATATGTAAGAGAGACCTCTCTGCAGGCGCCCAGGCCTGTGAAGAAGGAGGGGGAGAAGGTGCTCCTGGTGCCAGAGCCGAGATTCCCCAGGTGCAGCCCATGGTGAGGCAGCTGCAGCCCAGGGGGGAGCAGAGATCCACCTGCAGCCCATGGAGGAGACCCACACAGAGCAGGGAGATGCCCAGAGGAGGCTGTGACCCCTCGGGAAGGCCACGCTGGAGCGGGGTCCTGGCAGGACCTGTGTCCCTGTGGAGGCAGAGAGGAGCCCAGGCTGGAGCAGTCTGTGCAGAGCTGCAGCACGTGGGTAGGACTCAGTTGTAGGAGTCCATGGAGGGCTTTCCCGTGGGAGGGACCCTGTGCTGGAGCTGGGCTGGAGAAGGAAGCAGCAGCACAGACAAAACAATGTGTGGTTCACTGACCTCAGCCCCCATCCCCTGTGCTCCCGTGCTCTGAGGAGGTGGAGCCCAGCAAGAGGGTGAGGTGGTGAGGAAGGTGTTTTTAAGGTTTGTTTTACTTCTCATTACCCTACTCTGATTTGATTGGTACTAAATTCAATTAATTTCCCCAGGTTGGGTCTGTTCTACCTGTGACAGTAACTGGTGGCTGATCTCTCCCTGTCCTTATTTCAACTCAATGCCCCTTTTGTTGTATTTTCTCTCCTCTGTCCCCTGTGACAGAACAGCTTTGGGGGGCATGTGGTGCCCAGCCAGGGTCAAACCACAACAAGAGGTCATGTAGGAGCTTCCTATTATACCCCAAGGAAACTGGAACATTAATTTAATCCCTTACACTTCCCTTGCAGCACGTTGGGGAATTTCACCTGAGCCTTCTGCTCACAGAGCTCGTGGGCCAGCTCAAGGAGACAGCTGGTCATGAGAATTTTGGGGACTTCACTGATATCAACCAATATGGAATTTATGCCTTTGGAACAGAGCACAGTGGTGACAGGAGTAAACTCCTTACATGGGTATGGCTAATGCTGGGACTATCCTGATTCTATATTTTAATTTTGTATTACTTGAATAGATTTATTTAGAATAAATTCTTTTCCCACTTGCCTGAATAGATTTTTTTTCTGGCAAAAGATCTTTGCTAACATAATACATCTGCAATAGAAATGTGTAGTTCTCTGTAGTTCTCTGTCTCTCTGCCTCTGAAGGTGTGTTTAAACTGAAAACATGGACAAAGCTGTAGATGGTGTACTTTAGCCACTCTCATGCTTTAATAATTTTCCTGGGTCAGAATGGGAAAAAAAAACCCAAACAAAAACACTCAAACCAACAAGCTGACAGAAAATTTAAATTTCTATGTAATTTACCAGAAAATAAAGGGACTGCCACAATGACTGTGTTACACTTTTTGGGGATTAGTCTAATGTTATTTTTGTTTTACTTCACCTGAAGCTGCACCAGAACTTCCAGCTTTCCATGTGATGCTCTTAACTACAGTCTCTCCACAGCCTCGTCTGAAGTGAGGAAAACCAAGGAAAGCAGGTAAACCTTAGACTCTTGTGTAAAGCTGCTGTTACTTTTGAGTGAACCTAATATTTATTTAGTCTTCCTTAAGACAGGAATTCAGCATGAGATCCGTTTAATGATATTTTATACTAAGGAGGATGGAGGATATACAATGAGTAAAACTTGTTAGAGTTTTGGGATTTTGTGGGGTTTTTCATTGGTTTGGTTGGGTTTGGGTTTTTGTTGTTTTGGTTTGTTTTGGTTTCATTTTTTTGGTTGGTTGGTTTGGTTTGTTGTTTTAACCATCACATTAACAACTTACAGAATAAAGTCAAGCGTAACAAAAGTTCTGACAATAATTAATAAAAAAATAAATCTTTTACTATGTCATATTCTGGCCTTTTTATTTTACTATTAGTTTGTAATAGAATTCAGAATTTAGTCAATGGTTGTAGTAGGTGCTGTAAAATCTCAACAAAATCCTAGCCCCAAAGGTCTTACTCTCTCATATCTCCAAATAGATGGGATTTATATGAGTTCTTAAAATATAGGGGATGTTTGTGTGTGTAAATGGAGAATTAGAGCAGGGGGTAGCTGTAAATCTGTGGCAGAGCCAAGAGAAGCCGGGTAGCCTCGTGTTGTCTTTCCTGTTGAAGAACAAAAGGAAGTTTCAGAAATTCTAGGAACTGATATTTCCTTGGCAGGTGAGTGGAAGCACAAAAGGACAGATGCTGGCTGAGGGATGGCAGCATGATTTCAGTGATGCTGTTTTTCAAGCAGGTGTGGTTTGGGTTGGTATTTTCAGCGTGGGAATCTGCATGGGACCAGCTTTGAACTGCAAATATACTGATTTTATGTATCTTGTCATAAAACTACTGTCCAACCCCTAATGACAGACTTGGTGGATGCCAAAGGAGCAGTGTGACACCAGGGCAAGCATAAACACAGCTTGCACAAGGGATATTCCTGAAAAGTCTGATTTGGCAGTACTGCAAACCAGAAGTATGTCTTGAATAAACAATATTAATGAGTTTATCAGCAAAATTCTGTATTTATAATTTTCTATAGGGATGCCACTGGGACCTCTTTCCTCCTACCCACCCGTAAAAGCAGGGGAAGTGTTTTGTCTTAGGCTACAAACTGTGGTTTTGACTTTGTTGTCTCCTTCCACAACCCTGTTCACCAGCTGTTAGAGCCTGTACTTTATGCTTAAGTTGGTTCACAAAGACTGGAGGGCACGGAGTGCTGAGAGGCATCAATAAAGTTTCCAGGCTGGATGTCAGGATGTCCCTCATCACAGCTCAGCATGAAGCCAGATTGTCGTTTAATTGCATATTTCCCAGTGGAGCCCAGATCCATCTGAATTGGACATTCATGCCTATTCCCTTGTGCTCTATATCCAGAAGAATCCAGAGGTCTCGCCTCTCTCATTCTGCTCTCAGATCCCTCGATGCTCCTTTGTTATGCTGAATGCTTTGGTTGGTCCATTTTTCTACTGCTGTTCAAGGCAGTTTGCCCTACCCACGTACTCAGAAATGTAACAGGATTCTGTGTATGAGAGGATTTTTCTTGTTCTAGATCCTGCCTATAAAACAGAAGGCACTAAGACTTGGATACTGTGTGATTTACTGTGAACCCAAACCCCTTCACTCAGTCTGACACCACAAGGGTATATGAATTTGTGTTTAAATCGCCCTCCCAGTGATTTAGAAGGGTTAGTTAAATACCTGATTTAGAAACTAATAATTGAGCCTATGTGAGCTGGCAATTATGCATGCAGTAATTGAATCTGCTAGGAGCATGTGTCATGAAAATGGGAACCAATGGGATTATGCCACTTCTCAGGAGGTTTTAGAGATTGAGAGGAACAGCAAGTACAGTTAAAAACAAAATTAGCTGTGCATCTGTAGGGATTATAAAGCAGACAAACAACAGAACTAATTCTCCAGTGCCAGTGGCTGGGAATTCATTGCCACTAAGTGAGAATCCAGCTGCATGTGGCTGGAGGTGGGAGCTGGGTGGGGAGCACTCCTGACACGCAGGTGGCTGGGGAGCTCTTGCAATACCTGGAACAGGAGATGAAGCTGCTGTGAAAACAGACACAGAAGAGTTGCTCAGGACTTTCTGAAGACCTGCACCACCATTCCTCAGCATCCAAAGGTGAAGCCTGGTTTGCATAAACCGGAGCATTGCAGCAGCTCTCTGGACAGGTAATGAGGGTCCCAGAGTGCTGTGATGTGTCTGAGCCAAGGGCACTTGGGGTTGGGGTGCTGCAGGCAGGAGGGGAGCATTGAAGAAGTCAGTCCAGAGAAAGAGGCACATCCAGGTGTGGTAAAAGTTTTACCAGTTTAAAACTTCCACCAGTGACACATAGCTCATCCTAGCAGAAATGCACTGCTAGTGATAAAGCATTTCTCCCCAGCTGTAACTCTCTCTTACGTGTGGCTACACAAAACTCCTGATGTTTTCTGTGAAAAGATTATCTGCTGAGTGCAAATGGAGTCACAATCCTTCTGAGTTATTCTTGCCATCCTTCTTTGTCACTCATGGACCTGTTGGAGCAAGTCTGTAAAGATGATCAATGAGCTGGAGCACCTTTTCTATGAAGTCAGGATCAGAGAATTGGGATTGTTCAGCCTGGGAAAGAGAAGGCTCTGTGGAGACCTTATAGCATGTTCAAGCTCCTATAGCATGTTCAAGCTCCTAAAGGTGCTACAAGAAAGCTGGAGAGGGACTTTTCACAAGAGCATGAGGTGATAGAACAAGGGAGAATGACCTTGAGCTGAAAGATGGGGGGTTTAGATTGGATGTTAGGAAAAAATTCTTCCCTGGGAGGGTGGTGAGACCCTGGCAGAGGCTGCCCAGAGAAGCTGTGGCTGTCCCATCCCTGGATGTGTTCAAGGCCAGGTTGGATGGGGCTCTGAGCAACCTGATCTACTGGAAGGTGTCCCTATCCGTGGCAGGAGGGTTGGAACTGGATGATCTTTAAGGTCCCTTCCAAACCCAAACCCATTTACGATTCTATGAACTGCATTATATATGTTTGTGAGTAAATTGAATATTGTTTTCCTAAATACTTTTTACATTTGTAGTGTGAAACTAGAACTTCAGTTTATAGTCCCAAATTAAGTTGTTTGGCATTAAAAAAAAGCCTGGAAAATTAATTCACCTGTACATTAATATCTTTGTGCATTGGAAGATATCTGCCCACTGTTGTGCTAAAGCCTGAGATGTCACTGAAGTTTTGAAAGAAGGATTCTGCCTTAGTGCAGAGTACATGTCTGGGTTTTGGGTTTTTTTTCTAATCTGCATATTAATTACTGTCACACAGCTGATGCAGTGGACTGCAGCTAGATTCATCCCATTTAAATCAGTTTAATCCTTTGCAAGCTTGCAAAAGCAATTATTCTGCATTTCTATCTAACACTGTGTAATACAACCTTCAATCTGTTCAGCTCCTGCTGCAGACCCTCGGTGACCTTTCTGCTCACACACTAGCAACACTGACTGCAATTAATTTCTTCTTTCATTCAGAACATTCTTATATTGATCTACTCTTCATAAAAGATGGTAAACTCTTACCTGCTGGACCATTCTTTGAATGATCTCTCTCTCTCGCTCTCTCTCTAATTTTTGCTTTTATCAGCTGCAGTGTTTGGCTCACACATCTGATGACATGGCTTTGCTGTTCAGCATGGAGCCCACATTGCCATTAATTCCTGGTAGCGTTTCCTGGCGCTGGCCGGTGCTGCGCTCTGGAGTCCAGCAGCCTCTCTGCATCAGCTCCACATGTTACACTTCTGCCTTGGCAACCAGACATTCTGTGCAGCTTAACTTGTCCTTTGGCTGGGTTTGTCTGCTTCATCAGCTTGATTTAATTGACCATCTTGTGAAGTGACCCTGAGTGGCGGGAGGGCAGCGGGTGCGGTGCGCGCTGTTCATGCTGGTGACGCACCAAACACGTTCATGTGGCAGAGAGCTCTCTTAGCAGGCTCGAATTCCACTGTGCTTTAGGACTACACAGTCCACAAGGCACTGCAGTAAATCACCTCCTTGTAGATTTGGGTTTCAGATTCTCGCATTTATTCCTTTTTTCTTTTGTAAAATTTGTTTCCAAGTCAGAGCTCATTGAGCCGTAGCCTTTCTTCCGTGAACATGATTAACACAATGATGATAATCACTCTTTCTGAGGGTTGCTATTATCTTGCCTGGTTTTCACAAGTGTTAAGAGAAAATAGCAAAGACATCCCTTGATGTCAGACTTATCCATCTTTGCATGACCTTCAGATGGAGGGGCCACTTGCAGGGCTGTGGCTGTTTCCAGCAAGTGGCCCAGAACTGGAGCTCTCACGACAACATTCTTGTAGCCTTTCTGCTGGGCACAGGTGGCAGTTTATTCCAGTCATTCTACAGAGCTAAACAAGATGCAGAAAATATGAAAATACAGCTCTGTAAAACAGGGAAATTTCAGCCTTCTCGGGTAATTTGGAGATTAGTCCACCTACAGTTTTTAGTACATTATTTTTATGTGTGTACTTAATCCTTTTATATAATCCTGCTTACTTGTTAGTCTTTCAAAGACAGGTAATTACAGCTTTTTAACTGATGTGGAATCTCAGACATGTTGTGACTGGTGGGGATTCAACAGTGGTACAGACAGGTGAGCAAGATGGAGCTTATTGCAACTGCTATATTTAGTTGTGTGCATATTTTAAACTAACAGACACCATTTTATTACACATTATGAAATTACAGAGCAGTGATAATAATTTAATTACCATTATTAAATATTTCAGCAGCTGTACCCATTGAAACCTCAGCTGGAATCTTTCACAGTTATCTGAGAAATTACAGTCCCTGTCCAACCAGGGAATTCTGCAAGTTGAATTCTGAGGTACCTGCATGGCCCAATAAAGTGCCTCACCTGTCATGTTGTCTGCCAGAGCTGCTCAAGGTGTTAATGCACTGCAAATAAAGGGCCTGGGAATCTTGACAACTTGGAAAGGATAGTGAGGATAGGCATCAGCTGCCCAGCCTTTCACACTTCCTTGGTGGTTTTTCCCTGCTGAAGCAACAGCAGCCGAACTTCTCCTGATTTGCATTCTGGTAGCACCAGGTAATCTCAGATCATGTTGCTGCTGTGGGTTGGGTTCAGGGCTTGTTTCAGGAGCAGCTGAACTGTTTGTACAGCAGGAGAGGGAGCCCTGCATGGAAGGCAGTGTCAGCAGCTGCTGTGGCCATCTACACATGCCACCTCTTCACTGGTCAGAGCCTTACAGGTGTGAAAATGAAAATTTGGCCCCAAAAGGACAAGGTGAAAGGAAAGCAAATTTTGATCTCCCAACACAGTCATTGTTGGATTAGTTTGTTACTCCCTGAGCTCAAAAAGAGTTTTGTTGATAATTTCAGAGGCAAAACTTGGTGCACTTCCACACCATGGAACTGGAAGAGACCATCCTAGACGAATATGGCTCAAGCAATAGATTTCATTCTGTATAAAGAAAAAAAAACTCATTTGGCAGCTGCTGCTGATACAATAATTGACTCTAGCTAGGACTTGCTTATTACCTTTCAGTAAGATCTGTGTGCAAAACAAATTGAGCTTTGAGCAATGCATGGAACAGCCATGAAAGTACTTAAATGGGAAAAAGCATCATGAGCAAAGGACATTGAAAGTCTGCTATTGTTTGCTGTTCTCATTCTCTCTCTCTTTCTATTTTCTGGTAGTTTCAGCCCTACTATGCAGTTTTTTAATTAACATCTCTAAAAGAGGGGGGAGGGGTTATGAAGCGCCAACCTTCCGTCACTGGCTGTATAGATTGGAAAAAGAAATGGTTCCTATCCACAAACCTGAGATGGAGAAGTAACAAAGGAATGGGGGGAAAAAAATAACAACCTGCTGCTTTCTAAACCATCAGGTCTCTCTGAACCTGATCCAAAATCCAGTGAATGAAAGGAGATCTTTTTTCATCGGCTTCTGTGGGCTTTGGAGAGAGCTCTCTGCTCGAGCAAGTGCCAGCTGTTCTTCTTTAATTACTGTAATTGGTAAGAGCGCTGCAGCAGGGAAGGATAAAGGAAGCAGCAGTCTGTCTCCATGGGGAAAAGGATGTTGGGGTAGCATCTTGTCCCCTGTGTTTATAACAGCAGCGTGTAGTGAACCTTTGCCGAGGGTTTTAGCTGAGGGCTGGGAATGCCCCACTGAAGCCTCCTCCCAGGGCACAGAGCTGCAGACAAAGGACTGGTATTGGCATCTCTGCCCACGACGACTTAATCCTTGTTTTGCACTTGCCTGCCTCTCTGCATCTGGGAAGATCAAAGTGCTGGAAATTAGGAAACTCTTTCTAGCTCACAGCCCTTTCCTGGAATCAGCCACCCGCACAGGTGCTTGGCTGCTGTGTGGTGGATATTGCACATTAATAGAGCTATTTTGGCTGAGCACATCGAGCTTGTGCTGCTGCCCCATTGCTGGCAGAGTCAGAGCGAGCCCCAAGACTTTCTTCTGGTGCCTGTCAAAAACACCCCCACCACGTCCAGGCATCTGAAAAAGGGAGCAGAGCTGTTTTCTTTAGGAACCTCTGCAAAGCAGCTTGTGTTGCTTCAGCACGGCGGGAAGGGACGTGGCAGGTCCTACCTGCACTACGCTGCACACATTTTGGGAGGGCTCTGGAAGGGCCAAAAAACTCCTTGGCACAGAGAGAGGGAACGTAGGATTCTTCCCACGCCTGATCTCTTATTGTCTGCCTTAAAATCTGGCATTAGCACCTAAGGGTTTTGCAAAAAAAAAGCCTTTTCCCCCCCCGACCACCCTGGGGACACCATTCTCCTATGAGATTTAGCTGGGTGCTGGTCCCAGAGCAGCGTTTAAAGTCTGTGCTTTTTGAAGCATGGTCAATCCAAATTTGTATCCAGAGGAAAAACAACCGGCAGGAGCAGACCAGCGCGTCAGCAGCAGCATCATTAACATACAGCTCCTTCTTTGGGGCACGGGAGCGCAGACCCCGCGTTGAAAAGTGGCAGATTCTGTTCTCGGAGGGTGAAGGGAGTGACAGGCCAGGCCAGCACTTGTCACAGCCGTGCCAGGGGTTGAATGACAAAGGAAGGACAGCGATGTGTCCCTCCCGGCAGATAGTCAAAGATAGTGGCCTGGAGTCAGAGCCACGTTGTCACTCAGCCATTGTGAGATGTGACAAAGCGGCAGCGGCTGCCCTGCCGTTTAGAAGCAGCATGAATTATTAATGGAGCACTTGTACAAGTAAGTTAGGAGAAAAGGAAAAGAGAAAAGTCGGCCTGCTGTGCTGCAAATACAGTGATAACAATTCCTTCCCCTCTTCTTTTCTTTTTTTTAATCAGAAGATGGAGCATTCTGGTCTGGTCGCTTTTTCCTCTGTTTAATAAGTTTAATAAGGGTTGGAGTGGCACAGCCTGGGTTCTGAACAGTTTCTACACAGTTTTCCCCCAAAATGTGTTTTGGATCTTTCTCCCTTTATAAAATCCTCTGTATAAAACCCTAAATAGAACCAGCAAAGTTTCTGTCTCCCTGCCTTACCAGACCCTTCTAATAATATAAGTTCTCTCTTTCTTTTTCTCTCCCCAAAGAGTTTGTCATGTTGTACAAACGGGCAAGATAAGGCCTGCTTTATTGTTAAATTTTAAGTGGAATACCAATTTTTCTCTTCAAAAAGTATGGAAGATTGTGTCATGAATTTGATTTTAAAGTTTAATCACAGTGTGTTGTCCAGAGAAATTTCTCCTTAAATGATCAGACTGAAAGGCAACTGTGTAGGCAGGCAATAAGTAACAAGCTTGAGATGATTGGCATTAGTATTTTTCAGGGAATCAAGGATTTATAAGCTATTACTTTGTACCAGTGCTCTTCTAAATCCCAACTGCAGGATTTCTTTGAATTAGTGATGTGCTTGTGCTAGCCTTTAATTTTTCTCAAGTACTCTTAGGGGCCTTCCTTCCATTTCACCCTCACAAAGACACACGACTTGAGTCTGGCAGCCTGAAAACTCCTAATGGGTTAAAATTAGGCCCTTTTCCACCTCCTTTGCGTCTGAGGTGCATTTGTAATGCTGGAGATGATTTGTAACCGCTTCAAGTGAAACACGGGGGAAATGGAAGTTCTGATTCATC
Organism: Orthonyx spaldingii; assembly: GCA_013397795.1. NCBI lineage: Eukaryota > Metazoa > Chordata > Aves > Passeriformes > Orthonychidae > Orthonyx > Orthonyx spaldingii. The sequence goes on along the minus strand of VZTJ01002533.1, from coordinate 262,183 downwards.
GTTCCCAAAAGTGCCATTTATGGGTCACTGTGGAGACCCTTTTGGGGTGTGAATGTTTCGTGCTTGGGTGCCTCAAGAGAGATGTTCTGTGTGTCTGTCTTCCAGTTCATGTTGGTTTTCTGTCAAGCATTTGATTGCTCCCAGTCCACTCTAATCCTCAGTTTACAAAACAACTTACATTTTCCACCTCTTCCTCACTCCTGCGTGGTACACCTGCAGAAGGGCAGCTGAGCACATCTGTGGTGTAACCAAGTAGGAAAAGCAGAAAATGGCATCAGCAGCACTCTTGGAGGTCGCAGAAGATCCCCGGGTGGGATGTTTTGTTATTAAGTTCATATTTGACACTCATTCTGAGGACGTGTTTTACTGGGCTCTGGATAATCTTCCTGAGGAGCAGCAAGGATAAACTTCACATGGCTTTAAGGACAGGCTGTGGTAAACCAGAGTGAGGTTAAATGTGCTATAAACACCTGTGCTAACCAAAGAGCAGCTGGCAGTGGCTGTACCTCCCAGGGAAGGCAGACAGGGTGAGCCACACACGGTCCTGCACCAGCACAGGCTCTCGGTGAGGAGGAGTTGGTTCCTGCAGCCCTCCCACCAGAAGACAAGGAGGGGCAGTCCCCAGGCATGGGGGCTGTTTTATGGACAGATGAACATAGGATTTATGTTGTGGCATTGTCTGGTGCCTTCTGACAATGTTAAGTACTGGTGTGTTTTAAAAGGAAAAATAAAATCCTCACCTCCCACAAGAAGTGAGCAGAAATGTGCCTTTTGCTACTGCAATGCTGCCTATAACATAAATAGAGCTTCACGCTTCTCCAAAAGCTCTTTTACAGCCATTTAAACAGACATGATAAACCATTCTTGGTAGTAGATAACAAACCTTTCTTTGCATTATTCTGAGTGACAAACAAGCGAAAATTAGCATACACTGCAGCCAGCTGTGGGAGAAACCTGGCACTTTTTCATGTTTTCAGTATACTTTCATTGCACTAAATTTTCAGATACACATTTCTTTCTTCCAAATAATTTTAAAATTAAAGGAGTCCTCCTTAGTATGCAGAAGAATGACGGAAATGTCATCCTTCTTTTCTCAGTCTTGTCCTATACCAGTGTAATTCCTGGTCCCCTGGACATGACAATAAGGATCATAGATCTGGAAAAGCAGAGAAGACCTGAGGTGCATTTTTGAATTGTAAGGGTTGCTTTATGCATTAAATACTCTGAGAAACAGAAAGCAATTTTCCTTTCAAAATGTTGGCACTGTTATATCCAGCTGAGACATGGCTGCACAGGAATGCATGAAAATGAAAACTTACTTAGGAAGAAGGAAATTGAACTAAATAACCAGGCTGCAGTCTGGCTTTGGAAACACAGGTAGCTTCCTAAAAGCTGCCTCACTCACCTCTACCCTCTGGCCCAGTGGCCGGGATATTGGTGTGACTAGGAAGAGAAATCATCTTCTCTATAGTTAAATTTAACAAGAGTTTTTTGTAGTGGTGTAATAAGGGAAAAGTAATTCTCTCTAGGAAGATGAAGATGTGATTTGTTTATTTTGTTTTATACAAGTGTCTTCCCATAATAATTTCCTTGCAGCTTCCTGTTGGGAAGATACTGTGCACAGGGGAGTCTGCAATCTCTTTACCTCTGCCATCAATAAAACATAAAAAATTTGTGGGAGGGGGTAATGACGAATCTTTTGCTCACACGAACTTGCATATGCAGCTTGCAAAGAGGTGTCTCTATAACATGGCACCATTCTTCACCCCTTTGAGGTGATACATTGGGGGTAGGACAGACACAGGCCAGCCTTGGAACTGGACAGGCTGCTGTCCACTCTTGGGGTGGGCAATGGTCACCCACTTGCACTTCAATGAGAAAATATAAACTAGATTTTCACACAAACCAGATCAAACCTTTACAGTATTGAATTACTTTGCTCTTGGCTTTGAGTGCTGTAGGTTGAGAGCCCACCTGTATTAGATCCACAGCTGCTTAGCCTTGTTGTTGAGTATATAAATAAATATATACATGTGTGAATGCTGGGAGCTGTTGTTTCATTCTCTCCCTCAAGGCACTAAGTTCCTGCATGACAAATACAAAAGAAAAATCAAATATTATCCTTCCTGTCTGAGATGGCATCATTTGGATTCACAGCAATGAAAAGAACTTTGTTTGCTATTACCTAGTCATGGCTGCTGCTATTTCAAATGAACCAGAAATGCTTTTGAATTTCATCCTTCTAAGTTATCACACTTTCCCTGCTGAGCTGAATGTAGTGAAAACTCCATTTGTCAAGAGACTGGAGTAACTTTGACACGAAGGTTTCAAAGAGAACGCTTAAGAGACGTTGATCACGAGCACACACACCAGAGGCCCCTGGGGCTTTCTCCTCCTCCTGACTTCATTCCTTAGGTGATTTATCTGCACTTTCTGTGCAGGTTTTCAGTCTTCTTTTCAAGAAGTGACCGAGATATTCAAGCATCTCATTTTATGCCTGAGTGAAGACAGTTATTTTAGTAGGGGGAATGTTTGTCACCTTCTGAAAACCAGAGTGCATCTCAGCTGTTTAAATTAGACACTAGATTGGGCTCTTGCACAAATTTGCTGTTTTGGGGAAAAAAGCTATATTCTTAATATATTAGGTGAATATCACTTTCTGCCAAGTATATCTTCTGTATGGAATCATGTAATTTCTCAGTCGTAAGATTATTTTTCTTGAGTCTGAAATACCTTCTTGCAATTTAAGAAAAGGTGTTTATCAGGTCATATTTTCCACTTGGACTTCACTGAAGCCCTGCCTGCTTTTACTAGCAATGTATTTCACCTCTTGCCCTTAATTTAAAGATATTTTGCTTACAGAGACATTTATCTAACAGGGACCTGTAAAGGAAGAAAAAATTTGGTTTACAGATGACTTGATTCCCTCAAGGTACGTGAATCAATCATGTAAATGGCAGCGTGTCCTGCACTTTAGCTTCAATCAATAGGGGATTGAAGTTCTACTTTCAGTGTGGGGAAAATAAATGCCCATAGTGATGCTATTAATAACACCTGGGATTACTAAAAGTGTACTGATGCTTTAAAAATCTCACTTTTTTATGTTTATGTGTCTTGTTTGGTATTTCCACTGTTCATCTCTGCTCAGAAGGTAAGCAGAAAGGAGGAACTTTGATTTATACTAACTTGCTGCAAGGCATTGCTAAAAAAGTTTATTTCCTACTAGTTCTTTCCACATCTGCAGTGATTGACCTCTCTTAGAACAGTTTGTTTGAGATCCATTAAGATCTGCATGGCCAGAGGACAGAGATTGCACTGGTGCTTCCACAAAGTACCATCTCTGGAAGCAGGCTCCCTCTCTGGGGGTGGAATAGTTCTGGTAGGAGATAAGGGATGTTTTTCATGCAGCCTGGAGGCAAACAAAGGAAACAAAAGTGCCAAAGCAATGTTATCCTTGTTGGTCAGAGCACTTGTCTTCCTGCAGAGCCACTACCTCTGTTGTCTCATCTCTGTTGAGTCACTGTTGGACATTGACTACCTCTTCCATAGTGTGTCCAGAGTCTGGGAGAGCTCCATTCCATTCCTTCCCCAGGATGAAAGCACTCAAACTTGCATCCCCATCTCCTGGATGTGGCATTTTCTGTAAAAGTCTCATGGGAGGTCAAACAGAGTGAGGCCTTGGTGTTTGAAGTGGGCAGATCACTGGGTCCTGGTCCCTGCCACAGAGACCTTTTCAGAGTCTGATATCAGACAGGATACTTCAGACAATTTCACAGGCAGTCCCTGACAACATTTAATGGTCTGTCTGACCTTTTACAACCTTTTGGTTTTTATACAGGGTAGAGTGTCCTTTCCACAAATTGCAGCCTGAGCACCTTGTAAGGAAATCATGAACTCAGGCTGTTAGAACAGTCTGTGTGTTGCCTACCCCACTATTGATATTCTGCTACTTCTGGTTCTCAAGCTGCATCTGTATCTTCATGTGAGGCTGGTACTGAACAAAAAAGAGGCAGAAGTAGTCTCTATTTTTTAAATGTGTAAAATACTCTGCAAGAAATACTCTGCGCTCTTTGTTTGGTTTAGCATCTGCTGCCCTAGCATTTACTTCGTTTTCTGACAGTCCTCTTCAGTCCTAGGTGTTATGAATGGATATTATGGGGTCTAAATAAGTTTCTAACTCTGCTTAGGCCTATAGCAATAGATAGTAACTTACTGAGGTGGCCTGCACCCCAGAACCCACTTCCATTCGCAAGTTCTTTTAATAATGGCTGATTCGGTGTATTATAGAATAAATCATTTATTCAATAGACACAAATTGAACAGACAAGAGACTTAAAACAGAATATTACTACACAGGGAAAAGAAAAAACTATTAATAGTTAAATATACAGTGCACGTTTACAAATACAGCTAGCGGAAAAAAAATAGTATAATTAGGATTCAATGTATCTTACCATCCAATTGTCGAAGGATGTCCACATACATCAGGTCCTACGTCTCTCAGTCTCCAGAGAAGTTACCACAAGGTTCGCGAATTCCTTGGGGAGAAATTATCTCAGCACATTCGTAGAACGTGCAAGAGAAACTTCTGACTTTGTGGCAGATAGGTGATACTTTTATAGAACAAAAGACATGCCTTCCGTCACGTACACATTTTTTATCTCTTCTCCCATCTGTCCTCCAGATTCCTGGCATGGGGTCTGGCAGACTCCTGGCGCCAGGGTGTGACCCCCTGGTGAGTTGTCATGCCAGAGATTATCTTATCTATGCACCTCAGTGGGAGGAAGGAGGGGGAATCATCCTGCCACACTAGGGAAAAAGACAAATTTACTTATATACATTTTTTGCTGGCCCAGATCTATTATCATGTATTTTGTTCCACTGTATTTAGGAATTTGAGATAAATAACGTATTTCTTCAGGAATGAAATTGATAGAATATATTTTGTGACATGAAACATTATTTCCATATCAGTGTGCTTTTGAGCCAATAAATCCATTGCAGTTGTGAGTTTTAGAATGATCTCCTGCCTGCTTTAGACGGTTGTCATAGATTTTGAAAAGTGCTTGATGTACATGAAATATGATTTTCTAGATTGTATGGTTTGAACTTGGAGACTTCTGCTTTAATTTACTGCAGCTCTCAAATGCTTTTGGCAAAGAAGTCAGCCTGCCTCATGGAGGTCTGAAACCAGATGTAATTAGGAATGTTTCCCATCAGGATGAGTCTGTCTTGGCTCTTTACATGACTGTTTTTGTATCACCATTCTCTGTGAAAGCTGTTGCAGGGAATTGGTGTCTGTCTTCACTGCAGTCTGTCAGTGACTGGGAATCTTATCAACTTTTTAGCATTTTTTGACTCACCAAAGACAAGATCAGCTTTAGCTAAGCCATCCTGGCAGCTGATGATCTAACCTGCTTGTAGACATCTCTGAGCAATATGGGCTTGACAATTCTCACAGACAGTGTTCTTGCCAGAACTGCTCATGCTGAAATTAAAACTCCAGCATACTTTTTTCTTTTCCCCATTTTACCTATTTTTTTCTCAATTATCCAAAGCAGTCATCAGCTGAGGTGCTACAAGGGCTGCATGAGAAAAAATGTCCTCTCGTGGCTGTTGTCATCTGCTGTCACAGTGCTATATCCATTTACCCATGATCCCACTTTTCACAGCATGGCCACAGACTTGGTTTGGTGCAAAAACTTCATGGTCTGTGGGTCTGGTGGGTTGACTCTGGCTGGACTCCAGATGCCCATCAAAGGTCTCTGTCACTGCCCTCCTCAGATGGATGGAGGAGAAAATATAACAAAAGGCTTGAGGGCCAAGATAAGGGTGGGGAGTGAGGAACACTCTCCAAATACCATCACGGGCAAAACATATTTGACTTGGGGAAATTAATTTGTTACTAATCCCTTCAGAGCAGGGTAATGAGAAATAAAAGCTAAATTTTAAAACATCTTCCCCCCAAGTCCTCCTTTCTTCACGAGCTCAGCTTCACTCCCAAATTCTCTGCCTTCTCCCCTGCATGGTACAGGGGGACAGGGATTGGGGGCTGTGGTCATTTTATCACGTGTTATGCAGCTCATGTCTCTGATTGAGTCATGTTTTGGGGGCCTCTGTGCTCCTGGACTCCTCTCTGCAAGTGCAGAAAAGCCTTTTATCATATAACCTAGTATTATACCAGTCAAAACAATCCTGTGCTATTTTGTATAATCTAGAAAAGTGCAAGTTCCATTCCTGGCAAAGGATGCTGCACACCTTGTGTTTAATAAATTTGTCTCCCTTACCCTGGTTTTACAGGACTGTTCACCCTGTGACATCCTCCTGATCTCCATGGCATTATCTAAGGTGAACAGCTCATCTGTGATCATGTCCTCTGCAAGACCTGCTCTCACTACCTGTCAGCCAACACTTATATGATTGCAGATACTAATCAATATCTTCAGCAGGGTCTGAAGCCTCACATCCTCTGTAGGCTGCACACTGCTTTTCACAAAGCCCAGGATCGTTTTTGCTTTTTTGCACACCAGGACATTGTTGACTCATCTTCAGCTTGTGACTCACCACATCCCCTTTTCTGAAGAGCTGCTGCCTGGGGCCTTGCTCTGTATGGTGTGTTTGTACAGTTGATTCTTCCTGCTTTGCATGTGTTCATATTTAATTACACCCTGCATATTTCAGATGTCAAGATCATCTGCAAATTTGACCTTGCTCTGTAAGGACTTAAAACAATCACAGTTGCCTATCTCAAACACTCTTAAGACCACAGAAGGACTTTGCAGAAAGGAGCAGGAAGGTAGTGCTGGCTCCAGGCCTGGCAAGATCTGGCTGGCACATCCCAGGTGATGCATCCAGGCAAGGGTTCCCAGTATGGAAAGCTGGGTGTACACGTATTGCTGGTATCACCCCAAGTTGTGGTCAGATGGCACCTGCAACCACAGAAGCCCTCCCCACTCCTGCCCCTTCCCCTCAAATATGCCTCCGTGGATTCCTGGAACTTGGACAGCAAGTTAAGCCATCTGATGGGAGCTAAGATAAAGGTGGTGCTATTGTCCCAGTGTTCTCTCAGGCCTAGGGAGAGCACTGATGATGTACCTGAAGAACCCACAAGGGAAACCAACTCAGCAACTGTGCTGAAATCAGCCCCGACGAGGTAAAGGGTAATTCCAGCAGGAGGGGATTGCCCACAAACCCACTGACTGAAAGAAACCCATCCATTCAAGAGATGAGAAACACTGAGCATGGGGCCAAGTAGCATTCAAAATGGGGGAATCATTTAAGCAATAGAACTGTGCAGCCAATAAGCATGAATGCCCTTGTTTGCTAAAATGTATTACTTGTGAAAACTTTTGAACAACCTCGGGACCCCCACTGTCAAGAAGCCCAGGGTGCAGAAGGGATGCTGCTGGATCCACAGGCTGTGATATCTGTCTGCTTAATCTGTCTGTTTCTCTCCCTCCACTCCTTTTCAATTTCTTTCGATCTTTCTCTACCACCTCTAACATTTACTGTTAAATAGAATCTGTACTATTGACTTTCTCATATGGTCTCCTTTGCACCTTAATTCTGGTAGAGGCATCTCTCAATAATGGGATCATAACAGCTCTCAAAGAGGCTCAGCAGTGCCTTGACACCACTTGAAAATTCATTAAATTTCACTGTTAAACACTGAGCAGAAGGATGGGACTACACCCAATGCATTTTTCTCAAATTGGCAAAGAACTGATAAAAGTCCTGACCTTCGAGCACTGCTAGGGTGAAATGCAGGTGTCCCTTGTTTAGACTGCACTTATTCTTATTTATAATATAGTTGTGCCAATTAAACTGTATGAAATCCAAAACCTCTTTGCTGACATGTGAAATTCTATCTAGTTTTGGAAGGAAATTAGGTAGATTCTGTCATAATTTAATTCTTCGCACATTGGTATTTTTTCTTATCTGACTCCTTATTTTCCAGATTCTTACACATGGCTGTTCTGATGATTTGATCCAGAAATCCATCATGCATTTAAGACAGGCTGAAAGGTCTGTATTGCCCCCTGGTCCTCTCTGTTTCCCCTTATCAGGACTGAGAATGCTTTTGACCCTCACAGTCTTTTGGTAGTTCATTCACTCTTTACAGATTCTCACAGCCTATAACCAACAGACACCAAGGTTAACCTCACAGGACAAAATGTATTGAGAATATCAAAGGCTCAGATGAATTTTTTGAACAGAGAATGGCATTTGGAATGTCTGAGCGTATCGGAGCATCTCCATTGTCTGTGGAGTATCCTGCACCTTTCTGTACCAGCAGCAGGAAGTGGGGTGAACATCTCAAGTATCACTATGATCATTGAATATCCTGAGGGATCACCAAGTCCAACATTATGACTGAACAGTGCAACCAAAAGCCAACTGAATACACCCATCTTCTTTCTTTCTTTCTTTTTTTTTTTTTTTTGTCATTGGCATAAAATACTCCCTCTCTTCAGTATAAAAGGCAGGTCCTCTTTTGAGTTTCTCACTGTCATTTGTCAGCAGTGTGCCCTCTCCACTGGGAAGCTGCTCAGCAATTTCCATGGTTTTCCTTGTACTGATAATGTAAATGTGGTTTCCTTTCTGTTCTGTGTGTAGAACTCTTTCTACTTTCCTTTTCCGTGGACATAGTTTACACTTTTGCTTTAAGTGTATTTCCTCTGAGGAACTGCAAACAATCTTTTGTTGTTCTCTCCTTCAGACTCACCTCCTGTGAGATACTGCTGTCTCTGTCCCTGAGATTTGTTCAAGACCAAGTGTGAAAGGTATCCACGGAGTGAGTGAAAATTCTAGATCTGAAATTGCACTGAAATTTATCAGGAACGGCTCTTTGGAGAATAGACATAGGATGTTAGAGGACTCCCACCACACACACAATCACAGAATCATTTAGGTTGGAAAAGACCCTTAAGATCATTGAATCCAACTGCAAACCAAGTCCACCACTAAGTCCACCATGTTCCTAAACACCACATCACATGTCCTGTAAATATCTCCAGGGATGGTGACTCAACCACTTCCTTGGGCAACCTGTTCCAGTGCTTGACAATGTTTTGCATGAAGAGACTTTTCGTAATATCTGATCTAAACCACCCCAGGTGCAACTTGAGGACATTTCCTCTTGTGCCATCAGTTGTTACTCAGGAAAAGAGACCAACATCCCCTCCTTTCAGGGAGTTGTACAGAGCAATGAAATCTCCATGGGCCCCTTTTCTCCAGGCTAAACACACTCAGCTCCCACAGCTGCTCCTTATCAGACTTGTGCTCCACACACTTCCCCAGCTCCATTGTCCTGCTCTGGACTTGCTCCAGCACCTCCATTTTCTTGTTATGAGGAGCCCAAAACTGAACTCAGGATTTGAGGAGAGGCCTCCCCAGTGCCCAGCACAGAGGGACAATCACCGCCCTGGTCCTGCTGGCCACACTATTGCTGACACAGAAGGCCAGGAGGCCACCAGCCTCCTTGCCCACCTGGGCACATGCCGGCTCACCTTTGGCCACTGTAGGCCAGTGTTGTAATGCATTTGAACACTGACAGTGTGCCCCAGCCAAAACCACCTTTAGTTATGGTTATCAGAGCCCTCAAGAATTCATCAAGGCCACTGAAATGTAAGCTGCACTAAACTGGGAAAAGAAAAGCTGAAAAACAGAATACCAAGACAGCAAGAAATAGATAAAGAAAGACTGTGCTGCACTACACTAGAACCAATTATATTTTCTAAAAAGTGCATGCAAAGCGCGTGGACAAGATAGAGGGACCAATCATGTAATGTGTGATCGTGTGTACAGCACTTGTAAAAGGTATAAATAAGAGTGTTTTGTAAACAATAAATGGCTTCTGCGAAATCATATTGATTCATTGTTCAGAAGTCCTGAGCTCCCGCAGGCCAGCACCCCCAGGGTCTTTCCCACTGGGAGCTTTCCGGTCACTCTGCCACCAGCCTGGAGCACTGCAGGGCCTTGTTGGGACACGAGGGTAGGAGGTGGCTAACAATTTCAAGATTTCTCCCAGATACTTATAGAATACTTAATGTACCTCTTTGTCCTTTGTCTATATAGACTTTGTCTATAGAAGACTCTGCCTTCTTGGACTTCCCCCCGATTCTTACCCATAAACACTCAACACTTTCATCACCATCATCAAGCTTTAGGTAGTCAAAACCCTCTCACACACAAAGGGCTACTCCACTGTCTCGCCTTCCTTGCCTGTCCCTACTGAAGACCTTACAGCCATCCACTGCAGCACTCCAGCTGTGTGACTCATCCAACTATGCTTCTGTGGTTGCCATACTGTGGATTTCCAGCTGCACAATGGCTTCCAGCTTCCGGCAGGACCTGTTCACTGCCTATGCTGCATGCATTGCTGAAGATGCATTTCTGTTGGGCTGCTGTTCCTGCCACCTTTGCTGGAAGGGAAGCCATGATTCCTATGGGACTGTTCTCAACTGCTTCTGTGGTTTCTAACATATAAACAGTGTTTGCTGCTGCGTGTTTGCTGCTGCATGGATCTGGATCTCCATCCTCTGCCCCACGGAGATGGCTGAGGGGCTGCACACATTCATACAGAGACACTTCAGATGTGCCCCAGTGTTCTCAGCACAGCCTGGAGCAGCCTGAAGGATTTCACCAGCACACTCCCTCAAATGTTGGCATTCCGCCTCCAGGCTTACCTCTAGTGAGCCTGATTTTATCTATTTCCCATTCCAAACCTAGTTTAAAGCTCTTACGATGAGCCCCGATAACTCAACAGTCAATGTCATTGCTCCCTGGTCAAGCTGGCTGAGTTACAGCCTCCCCCTGGACACCATTCCATGCAAACTCCCACAAAAACTGCTGCACCTGTTCTCTTGTACCATTTGTGCGTTTCCCAAGTTTCTTTGATCCATGACAGGCTTTGGTCACCATTGCCCTGGTCCTACCCAGGTCCCCTCAGCTGCTGTGACATGTGCTGTGGTTTTCTGCCAGGTCTCTGTGTTTCCCTGAGATTCCCCAGCTGAGGAATTCTCTGGAGTGCTCCACTGCCAATCATGCTGGCACTGGAGTTGCTTGCCTTGGCAACTCAGTTTTCATTTGCTTCTTTCATTTTTCTCCTTTCATTTACCTCATTTGCTGTCAAAACACAAAGTATCTGCCAGTTCTTTCCATCTCTCCCTCTTCTAGGGGTTCTCTGATGGAAAAGGGAAGCATTAAGACAATTAGCATATTCAATCCAGTACACCCAATAGACAACACAGTGCTGTGGGGCAGTTATAAATCAGATTTTTTAAGTAAATCATGGAAATGGAATGTTGAAGATTATCGGCACGCAGCTGTTTACTTAAATGACTTCATCATGAAAGAATATCTTAGTAGTTCCAACAATTAAACTGAACCACGTTCTCTGCTCCCACGTTCTCTGTGTTAAGTAATGTCAAATGCAAACTGGTTTTTGTTATATTTCCAAAATTGAAAGCACATTCTCCATAAAAAATTTATTACTTTAACCTGGCTTTGCAGTTACCTATAACTGTATTGGCTCTAGGCCTGCAGCCATGAAAACAGCACAGTATTGAAAATCTTTATTTCTTGCAAGCTTCTCTTTTGATCATCATCATGCTGGCTTCATTAATAACTCTTTAGGTTACAGGAATCTGTGCTTTGAGAATGGAATCAATGACCTTCCTCTTTAATTACGTCTGAACTTTTTACTTTTCTTTTTGGTGCTGTTTTGGTACCTTCTGAGAGAAGGTAATGATGATTCCAGTTCCACCAAAACCCTCGTCAAGTAAATATTCATGGACCTTTAAAAAGATTCCTTTCTCTGTGTTAATAACACAGCATTTCAGCAGCATGGAAATGGCACACAGCTTTAATAGCATGCACTTAAAAGCAGAGGATAACACAAAATCAATGCAGCATTCAACCAGAATAAACATGTGGAACATGATATACTCTGCCCATTTTTATTTTCATATTTGGATGATCTAAAACCTGGTTTTCTGTTACTTAAGAGAAACTATCGCCAACTCTCTGCAATGAAAAAACAAAATGAATACTGCATTTTCTGTTTCCTTTATGATACATTTTTTTTCTATTAACAACACAATACTGCATCAAGAAATTTAGTTCTTGTTATCAAAATACATTAGCCTGCAGTGCTTGGTAAAGCTCTAATTCAGTCTAATAATTAAATAGATGCTAAATTCCCATGGTTTTTTTAAGTCAGTCACAAATAAGGACAATTTCCTGAGCCAGGAGTAATTGATCAGGCTGCTGTGTTTTACTTTACCAGGAATGTTAGACCAGAGGGGTCATCAGACTCTGCTTCCTGCTTTTACAGGTACACAGTTTCTTATCCACATGAACTGCTGGTCAGGATCTGTCTCAAAACCTTTTTCTTGTTATTGACGTTTGCTGGTTGTGATCAAGAGAGTTGGAAACTTTCTCCCAGTTCCTGTCTAAATGTACTCATGCCCAATTACTTGTCCTGCATTAATCTGGTTCACCCCCTCTGAAATTGAAAAAAATGGAGAAAAAGAAGTACTTTTTCATGAAAATCTTTCCTCTTTTTGTCATTATGACTTGAGCAAGCTTGGCGTGCCCAGATTCCTTTTGCACAGCAGCCCAGCCACATCACTGATGATTTCTGCACCATGCCCAGTTTGAGGTCTTGAATGTAGGCCCTCACTGTCTCAGAGTATTGCAGGTGAGGGTTCTCCAGGAATAAGGACACCAAGGTGCTGTGAGATTCAGTGAAGTTTATATTTCATTGCATATTCTGAAAAGGTCTCATCTGTCCTAGAAACCCCTTTGCTTTTCTCACAGATGCTGCAAGGGTGACTCTCAGTTGCCCATGATGGGCAGGTACAAAGCAACTTTTCTTCTCAGTTGTTCCAAATTATTATTGCTCTGTATGTATTATTCCACCAGCTAATTGACCTGACAACTAAATGTCACTGAATATTTCCAAGTAGTATACTTAAATTTCCATTCTTCCTGGCATTATTTTACACGTTCTCTAAATATTGTTCATCGCTCTATCTCTAAGGTAGTTGTCCTTTACACCATATGCTGTAAATCCCTTTAGCTGTTCTTCCTGTGTCACACCTTGACGTTATTCTGTTGGACTTTCAGCCCTTCTCTGGCATTATTCCAATGTATCTCAGACTTTTGGATGCCAGTGTAGATCCTATTTCTGCATGTCAAAGCATTTGCAAGGGCGAGCAGGAAATGTGCCACGGTACAGAATCCTGTTCTCTAGGCAGAACATCCATTCAGCACAAGAAACAGGAGAAATTTCTACTGTTTTACTTAATATCCAAATAACAACAAAAAAAGAGAGCTACATCATGTTATATGAACTCATTGAGACAGTCTGCGGAAGCAACAAGATTTATCAGAAAGTTTAGAAACCATTGTGTCATTTGAGTAACTTGTGGGTCATCTGCAGTGCTCCAAGCTAATTTATTGTTTTTCTGAAGCCTAGTGTTTTGATGTTTAAACATATATCCAAGAGGGAAGCATATACATTAATGGAAATGTATGTATGAAGTAAAAACAAGCAAATATTGAACCAGCCACTATTAAGAATTAAATTTTTAAAGACTGTAAGAATTTGCTGTGTAGGTAAGTAGGTGCTGTACTCACTCCTGTCTCTGTGAAATATTGTGCTCATTCAAATCAATTATCCTTTTACAGATGTGATTTCATAAAAGGATAATTAGTTCATGTCTGGAATTGCATCAGGTAAAACAATCTATTTTAATTGTTTCTGTATCAGTGAACTGCAGCACAATTTTTTTCTACCCACAAAACAAATTTAATCAACTCTGCCAAATAAGAACTCATTTGTCACTTGAAAGATGAAATTGTTTATTTTCAGTGTCAGCCAAAAAAAACCTCCAACAAACCATATATCTGCATGCATATGTTCCTTGCATCTGTAAATGTACCTGTTTTGGCCTTTTATAAAAACTCTCCTGCACTGGGGAGCCATGTAGGTGATTCTACTTTTCTTCCATTACCTTTCATAGATGTTTGTCCTGGGTACTCAAGGACAGTGCCTGACAGAGGTCCTGCTGACTCCTATTTAAAGGCTTCTTTTACCAAGTGAAATTAAAAATCTCTGCCCACAAGGTTGTTTTTGAAAGTCATATATGACACACATGAACGATGAAAGATTGCCTTTCATGTTTCTCAGGAGAGATTTATTAAACTGACCAAAGTAATACCAAAGTGAGGGATCTTAGTGAACAAACAGCACAGTTGGAGTGATTTTCAGTCAAAACACAGTAGCTGTTTTCCCTTACACGTGAATATGGGAGGTGCACCCTAAAGGCTTTTCTCCAGCTGAGCAGAGAGGGTGGATGTGGATTCACAGACCCACACAGGGTGCCCTTTGCACACCTCAGGCTCCAAGGGCGGTGAGTTTGCCTTGTCCCCTGCAGCCAACACTGGGCCTGTGGGTCTGCTCATCCAGCCTCAATGTGCTGGTGCTGAGGAGGAAGTAAACACCTCACCAGCCCGTGCTTCCAGTCTTCGCTGTGCCCTGACTCCTCTGTTACACGATGGACCAGGTGCTCTAATTTGTGTCTGTGGAGCAGCCATGCCTGCTGGTGACTTCCTTAACCATACCAGAAGAGCTGGATGCTAACAAGCCTTTCCCTTCCAGTGAAATTCTGCATCACTTTGCATACCAGGGCTGCCTCTGTAATTTCCAGCACAGTCCTGGGCACAGGAACGTGGTTCCATGTGGCAGTAACTCCCTAGCCTCTTCTCTGTCAAGAATTTGACCTCTTCCAACTTGTGAACTCCCCAGCAGTCCCTGGATATACCTCAACAACTTGCACAGTCCAGGGATCATTCCCCAAAGTGGTTTTTGTGCAGCCACCCTGTTCTGGGGGTTATCATAATTTGCTAGTGTGGATGCAGACTGATGTATACCACTGCACTTCAAGGTCCAGGAACATTTATTTCCACACAGGCAGCCAGCATGTCCCACCATGTCCCTTCCTCTGTGCCTGTCACCTCCCTGGTGGCACCTGCTGTTTCAAATCTCAGCTGTGCAGTGACCCTTTATCCCTCTCAGCCCAAGCCATTTCCAAAAGCCTCCTGCACGACGAGATCAGGTCTGTGCTGAGGTGTGAGCTAATCCCACCACTCAGTGGCAGGCACCAAGCTCTCTGCTCTGAGAGGCTCAGTCTAAAAGTAGAACAACAGCTCTCGCCTCTCCCTGCCTGCCACTGATGTAGCTGCCAAGCAAGACATGAACTGCAGCAACAAACAGTCAGCATTTCCCCCACAACAAGAAAAGTAGGGATCTATTTCCTGCAGCATTTATTTCCTAGGCTTTGGAATGCAATATTCTGATAAAATTCTTATTAATATTAATAAAATAATATATAGCTACTGCTTGGTGAGACAAGTGGAATAGCTGATATGCATGCATGGTATTTTGAATCGTGTTTTCTGATAAGACTTGGACCTCTGGAGCAGAAGGCAGAGCTCTGCAGCATGTCTCTCGTGATTCTTTGTACATTGATAGCTGGGTAATTGAGAAAACAAGGGCAATTCAGACTGATTCACACTGGATTTACCTGTGCTGGCTGAAGATGATACCTGCCTGGATGATAAACTCTTCAGCTGCTGCAGCTAAATCAGAGATGATTGTGAACCTGAGTTGCCAGCCTGCACAGTTTGCAACCTGATGCTTTAATGTAAACTGAGACAGATAGTGGTTTACATTTACTGGCAATAATGAAACCAGCACCTCACGTAATCAGTGATCTGGCAGGGACATTTTGGGATGGCAGGATTTTAAATCACCCTGCCCTGAAGTGCCACATCTTGTGAAAAGGGTGGTTTTAAGGACAGGACTGTTGCATCTGACTTGGGCTTCACAAGCTCATGTTCATCAGCCCTTTGGATTTCAGTGGACTAAAGAAAAATAGCTGACCTGTGGTATCGTCAAAAGTATTTTTCCTGGGCACAGTTTCTTTGCATATAACTCTTGATCTCATCGGAGATCTTGTCAAAAGAATTCACTGGAGAAGACAGGTGAAAAAACAGGTAAAAAAAGCAGGTAAGAAAAACCCCATGGATAATTAAAACCCAATTAATTTGATGTCAGTTATATCTAAGCCTTTAGAAGAAATTATCAAGGAAAATGTAGATATACACAGAATTTAATTAGTATATTACAAGTCTTTGTTAAAAACAGAATACTCAGAATAATCTGAAGTCTTTGAAAAGGTATGAAATTTTCTAAATTAGCCAGCAGTGCGTTTTTCTCTTCACATGTAAGAAATTATTACTTAACTAAACTGAATATTTGTAGAGTTATGAGATAACCAGAGATAAGGAAATACAAGGCTGTCATGAGAGTTTATCTGGAATAGCATGGGAATTCTGGTTTTCCATGCCTGAGAAAAAGAAATAAAAAATGGAGCAGGTAGAACAAAGAATAAGCCAGAAATTTATTTCACTGGAGGAAAGCAAAATAACCTAATGTATTTCATACAAGAAAATGATACAAAATGCATCCATGATAGGTGTGTGCCTCCATGCAGGGAATGAGGATGCTGGTGGAGAAGACTGGCAGGTGCCCTTCAGTGGTGCGTGCCTGGTAGGGAGACTCAGTTTGATGTCAAAAAGGTTCAAAAGAAAACATTGCATGCCATTCTGGAGAAAAAAAAAAAAAGTCAGTTGTTTAAAGGCCAACATGTTTCATTGCCCTTTGGAAGCTCCTGAACAATCATGGGACATATGGAAATTTTCCCACTGGAGGAGGTGAGGGAGACCAAATGGAAAGTGGGACTTCAGCTCCTCGGTCTCTCACTGCATGGGAAGGCAGAAGGATGTGTCTGCCTTCACTCACTTTGGCTGGAACAAAGTTTTGTTGTACATCCTCTGGCCTGTGCCATGTTCTGCAGATTGTGCCAAGAACAGGCTGAGTGCCAGCAGCGTTCAGGAAATCTTCCCAGCAGCAATTCCCTGACAACCCCACAGCAGCATGGGCAGGCCAGAGGAAGAACCCAGTGCTCTGCACTCAGCTGCAGTGTGCTGAACTAAAACTCTTGAGCTGTTGAGTCCAAGCCCAGGCTTGTGAGGGAAGGATGAAGTTTCTTATCAGAGTTTGGTGTGAAAGAAGGGATTTAATAAAAATATCCACTCTTGTATGTCATTCAAGCTCTATGAAGAACGCCATGACTTGTTATCCATTGGTTAAACAGCTGTAACAGACCGTACCTGCTTCAAAATGGATTCACAAGAGACAGCAATCAATAAATACTTGTGAAGACCTTTGATGCTTGAAAACGGAAAATGCTGTTTTCACTGGACTTATACAACAATTCAATTATGGTTTTGGAGGAACAGAGGGAGAAGAGCAAACAGATTTGATCAAGACTGAGGTTCTTTGTCACGATTGCACTGAGACCTAACTAAAAATAACAATAGGCTAAGAAAAAAATGGATTCAAATTGCTATCTCCCAAACTTATTCTAAGTACATGATCTAGAAATTATTTTTAAAAAGTATTGAAAAAGATAAATAAGATAGGCAAGGGTCTTTCTGTCAGATCAGCTCTTTCTGTGTTTGGACTAACGGAAGCACTGTATCAGGTTAGAAAGGCACAGTCACAAAACTAATAAAAATATAGAGGGATGATAAATGTGTTTTGATACCAACCTAGGACTGAGGTGTCCCTGAAGAGCTTACTGCAGAGATAAGTGCAGGGCAAAATTCAATTCCATGTAATTGCAGTGAAGGCAAGTTTGAAGTCACCTAAATTAAGACTGAATTTAGACTAATGTTCTGCAAAATTTGGATGCCAGCAGCTCAGACCACTACTTCAAAGCAGCCATTCTCTTGATACTCTCCTTATTGTGCCTTGTCTGTGCGTGCCTTTGATCAGTTCCACATAAACACAAACACTGCACATCTCTGCTGTCACCCGTTCAGATCAGCCTGGTGCCCATGTCACCCTCAAGATCTCTTGACATTCAGATTTGGGCACCGATGTCTAATTCCACCCAAAAGCCTGGACAACTTGGCCCGTGGTGCTGTACTTGGAGGAGTCCACTGCCATGCACAGATCCATAGAGTTGACAGACCACAGATGTTTAAACCCATGACAGGGATTTAAAAAGCAAGAATTTAACCTTCCCTGGTGTGGGGAGTTTTTGTCTGTGTCACTCCTGTCCCCAGGCATTGTGCTCCAAGAACATGCACTCCATCCCTCCAGATGCACAACTCAGAGCTCAAGATTTGTGAGACCAGGAGAAGAACAGAAAAACAACAACCTGACTCGACTCTGAGAAAAGCAGGTGAAGGTTCCCACTGGGCTAATAAACCTAGTTGTAGGAGAGAGAAAAGGTAGGATTTGTTTGGTCTTGAGCACTACCATAGTGACAGTTTAGTTTTGGAGAGTGCACTGTGACCTCGTGCATGAAAAGGACCTGCCAGACTGACCTTTCTTGTTATAGGTCTGCTTCCATTGTGCAGACCTGCTTAAAGATGCCTCTCTCCATGCATCTGTTATGTGCGATTCCATAAGTCTCCTAAAAAAGGAAAAAATGTCTTTAGAATATAATGGAACACCTACTCCCATGATTAAATGCAATGAAGCAACCATTCAATACAATGATTTGCTAGCAGGAGACTCGTACTTCTTTAAATCAATAGAGTTGCATTTGCTTGCTGTGATGAACCCACAGCCCACCTATTGCTGGCAGAGGCTGGATCAGCTGGCTGGCTGGAAGAATTATGAAGAATATATTACAAAAACATCAAAAAGAGCAAATCCTTTTAGTCAGGCATTTTGAGAATAAATCCTGTTCTGGGCAGTACATGAGGAGTACACCACAATCAATCTCTTACCAACATCAGAGTTGGTAACTCAGCCTGTCTTCTGTATTAATTTTGGACATGTCTGGTCTCACCAGGACCCTGAATCTGGCTCTGATTCTGCCGCTTTGCCTGCCCCATCTCTTGGCTTTGTCACCATGGTGACACCATTAACTTGCTGCTTTGTCATAATGTGGGCATCTTCCCCTTTCCTGCCCTTTCAAACCACTGCTGCTCATGTCATCCACCTTCTCTTCCAACTGCTTTTGCTGTTCACATGCCTACAGTACAGCCAGGAGATACTTGTTGAAAATATTTTACAGCTGACATTTTTTTCCTCTTGCTTTCCTCATCTTCCTTATCCTCAGCTGGGCCTTGGCATCAGCTCGGTTGCTTGCTTTGTGCCTTCAGTAGAGGTCCTCTGTGCCTTCTCTGGTTCTCCCTGGCATTAGTCAGGAAAATCCCCCAGACCAGTCTGAAATGACTGTTATGATTCCCCTTTAAATCTTTCCCTCAAACACCTGTTTGCTCTGTGATCAAGGTTCATGTCCTTCCTCTCCTGAAACCGCTGCATTTGTCACTTTCACCAATGGTGTGTGCTGGTTTCCTTGTGCTTTCCTTGCCTGGTCTGTTGCCTCTCATCTTACATTTACCCTGTGAGAGAGCTCTGCTATACCATGTTCTGAGAGTGTTTAACTCCAGGAGGAGGATGGGAGAGAGCTGCTGTCCAACTAAATTAATACCCTACAGGCAGCTGTTTTGTCTTTTTATTAAGGCAGGATCCATTTTTTTCTACGACTTCTCCATGTTACTTGCCAAGATAGCAATATTCCATCCTGCTATGCTGAATGACATCAAGGCCACTGGGCTGTTGGGAAACACACTCAGATTGGTTTGAAATGCCCAGAGAGAGACAGAGAGAGAGAGAGAGTTATCAACTATTTCTCTTGGCTCCAGCAGAAATTTCTGCAGCTGTTGTTTTAAAAAAACCCCACAACTTTCAAGGCTGGATTTTTAAAGTTTCAGCTTTTGGCCCCCTTATTCCAATTATGTCTTCATTAGGCACATGAAAGAACTGCTTAAAACCCAGTATCTTCTACAACTACAGTCAGGTAACTTTTTAATCATATCCTGAACTTTGAAATGTTCAAGAGTATAAGTACCACAATGAAAGTAATACCTGGTAATGTTGATAGAATCCATTATTCGCAAAAGAGACAAAACACACAAAGTGCAAAACATAGACTCAAAAATGGAGGTCTGAGCAGAGCCCAAGATATTTCATAAGCTGAAAAATGAAGGTTTGAGCATAACCTAAGACATTTCATAGGCTGGGACATAATTGCTCTTGATTCCTTTATATTGGCTTTTTATCTCAAAGAAGACAGATGACAAATTGCCAAGTGATTTTTCATAAGCCATTAGTACATGGTTTTCCTCCTCCTCTCCTCCTCCTCCTTTGCACATTTGGATCCTTCCCTTCTAAAATTTGTAAGTTTATAGTTTGGAAAGGTCAAAAAATGCAAAGCACAAAGCTTTTGCTCTCTGCAGTCTGCTGACCTCCTTCTTACTATTTATACACTGCAGCTGAACTTGGGGACATCAGGCACCTTTGCTGTTAGACAAACCCATTTCAGAAGGTGTTCCTGCCCTAAAGGATTTGCACTGAATAGATGAAGCTTCTAAGAGGAAGAAGATAAACCCCAGGGACTCACCCCAAGCCAGTCGATAGTCAAAGGGCAGGACTGGGAAGGAATTTTTATCTCAGTGATGCCTTAGTCACTGTTTTCCCCATGCTCTAGTGTCTTTTTTTTTAGGACAAAGAATGTTGTGACTGAGAAATCTGGTGTTTCTCTAACCTCTCTAAGGCCAGCCAGTACATGAAGAACCACTGGGGTGATCCAATGCAGCTCAATAATGTCTCAGTGTACCTGTACCCCTGGAGAGCATTTTTAGGCTGACGGTCAGATCCAGGTTTCCTGGCACAAAGCAAGGCTGAACTTTCTCTGCCCCTTCTTCTCTCCACCTCAATAGACCCCATTGCTATTCTCCCATCACAGCAATCAAACCTGAGCACTGTGGGGCCCTGGCAGCCCCCAGCCTTTGATCCTGACTGCTGGTTGTGGGCAGCTGCAGACAGCTTGCAAGGCTGGCAGCTTCAGGGTGTTCGTTTTTCATCCTCCCTGTGATGGGAACAGAGGTGAGGAGTTCAGCACTCTCCCTTACCTCCACTGACATCAGTGCTGTGTCAGCCCTGATGGTATTAGAACAATCTTTTAAAAGCAGTTCATCTTGTTACTGAGCTGTGCACTCCCTGAAGGCCATGGACAAATGTTAAAGTCTGGAAGTGTGTGTGATGTCACGGAAGAAATATGAAACGGCAGCTGAACTGCTGGCTGCTGCAAGGGCAAATTTTGGTTAATGTTTCCTATTAACTCCTAGCTCCTTCTGTCATCCTGCTATCGTGGTAGGGAAAAATCTAAAGGAAATAGGTCTCTCCTCTTCTGCTCAAAATTGCTTTTTGCCAAGGATTTGCTAGAGGTCTAATTAAAGCAGAATAATGTATTTAGCATTTCTCACCCAAGAGGGTAGTTTAGATCAGAATCAGAGGAATGAATACAGCATGTTTCTGACAGAGTTTCGAGTGTAAATGAAAGAGGTACTGTGAGTAATGAAGACAAATGTACTTCAAATGAAGAATTAATACTGCTCATAACAGTAGAAGTACAAAAATCCATATTATTAGAACAAATGCTTTGGTAATACGAAGCACTTCTGTGCCTAAATCTCTGTTAGAATATACAGATGGAACAGACAAATATTTATGCTGATATTTAGTACTTAGTACTGCTGTGGCTGTAATTTTTATTCCCCCATAATCATGTCAGAACACCACTCTGTGCTTTGTGTTGTGCCATTTTCACTTGTGATTTTAGTGTCCCTGAAGCAACTCTTCATGGGGAAACCCCTTCTTCCAGCCAAGAAAACAACTTTTCTCAAATCTCTGTGGTGCTCTCTGAAATACAAATAACAACACTAATAAGGCCCAGAAGCTTCTGTATTGAACAATATACAACTAGCTTGTGAGAAATGTTTTCTTCACAGGGGACCTTATGTTCTTAAACAAGACTCATCACGTGATTTTTGCAAACAAGCAGTTACAGAGGGAAGCTGTAGTTAACTGGGACGTGGTTATGAAGTTTGTCTCTAAATGTGAGTTGCAAACATGTCACATTTTTACAGACAGAAGGAAGCCAAGAAATGTTCATGAGCTCACAAGCCTTACTAAGCAGCAGTCTCTGTGCTCCTGCTCCAGGACCACTCAGATGTCCTGTTGACAGCCTGTGCACTGGGTTAGCTCCCCAAACAGCTGCAGGGTGACATCTGCAGGGTTCTTAAAGATGGATGAGATGTTTAACCAGGTTACTCTCTCTCCCATGCTCTTCCTTGGAGCTCCCACAGCTTTTTCTTGATTATACACTTGGAAGCACATCCTTGACACCCTCACCTGACTCTCCCTGCTTCTAGCAGCCAAAAGGGCAAGTGAAGCACATGTCTCTGGTAACAATTATAGAATGGGTTGGATTGGAAAGGAACCTAAAGATCATTTAATTCCAACCCCCTGCTGTGGACAGGGACACCTTCCACTAGGCCAGTTTGATGATGGTTTTGGTGGCATAAGTGACTTGAACAGGACACAGAGTTATGGAAACAGGCTGAGAGAGTCGGGGTTGTTCAGCCTGGAGAAGGTGCAGAAGTCTTTAGCCTTTTGGCTCACAGCTACATTTCATAATAATTCACCATGATGACCATCATTTGTATCAGTTTCTTTAGAAACAAAAATAGTACTCTCAGCTTTGCACTACTATTGTGTCCTACAGAAGACAGTATTTTAACCATTGCTATTAGTACCTTAAATGCCTTATTCAGGGCTTGCACCATCCTTGCCCTACAAACTATAGCTGTCTGCCAGACTAACTGCATTTTCTTCCATTTAATAAAGTGTTGTAATAGTTTCCCCAAGCACCTTTTTTTGGCAGATTTTCAATGTACTATTGCTGTTTACTCATGAGCAGGGTCATTGGTGTTATCTTGGTTCCTTGCGATAATGAAGAAATTGACTTACACAGTGAATAGCTGTTCCTTTGCCATCAAGTTTATATTAACATTCACTGTATCAATTAAACCAAAATTGAGGATCAAATATGTGACAATAACTGGAGGGGCTGAAATAATTGCAAAGGTGAGGTCATGGTGATCAGGCTTCCAAATGCATTTTACAGAGTGCTGATGTGAAGTCTGCAGGTTATTTCTCCTTCCTTCAGGTGTCAGAACTCATTTGGGCTTCAGACACTGCCATAAAAGGCAATCAGCTCTTCCCTTCCAATCTCCAAAATCATTTTAGCACAGGTAATATCAGCAGAGTCACATCATTTAGAGCCTTCTCCTGCTGCCGTGCAGCTGCTCAGGCAGTTAATTACAATATGTTCCCAGGATGAGAGGCTGAACAGGCAGCCGCATTTCCACGCTCCATTAAAGTGAGCTTAACCAAATTAGGCTGATAAGATAATGGGGATACCTCGTGCAATTCCTTCTATTCCCAACAACAAGGATTGTGCCACATATTGCTGTCTTTGTGTAAATTGTATACCTGGTGTTTGTTTACTAGGAATAAGTAATGGTCATATTCTTTCATCTTATACCAACCTGCTAAACAGCATTATTCTAAAGACTTATAAATTAATGCATCATCTACTCATGCAAAACAACAATATATCTACTGTCAAACTTTGATTTAATACTGAGGAGAGGTAGCAGCTTGAAATATTTTTCTTAGGAAAGTACAGGAAACAAACCACTCCATAAGAACAGGTGCCTTACATGATATATGTCATTTATGCACCTTCATAATTTCAAGTAGAAATGTTCTAGGTTTATGCAACTTTTGTCTATCACCTTCAAGAGCTGTTAAGGCTGGAAATTCAAATTATTTTAACAGCATTGATTTGTCCATTGTTGATTCATTCGCAGTGGGTCAGGGCCCCAAAAATAGGATTTATTTCATCTTTCTGGAAAACTGTCATCTACATTCAGTGTAAAGTAATTAGGGAAACAAAATACTTTTCAGGGAAGTCTGTCTTAGGAGAGGAAGTACCTTTAAATATCAAAAGAGCTCCAGAACCACCTTGAGATAGATGAGCTAAATGTGAGGCATTAATGTCAGAAAGGATGAATTCAGGTCAAAGACACTTTTTTTTTGAACCCATCCATTAATAAGCTTTATTTGATTAACTGAAGAATGCCAAATTCAGATAAAATAATATTATTTATTGTAGTTGTGGAGTTTTTTTGTGGTTTCATTTTGCTCTGGTTTTTCAGGCTCTACTTCCTAGTTTCTGTTTTTCCTTTTCATAGTAACACAGCGGGACTGTGCAACTCCCTGTCATCATCCTCTTGGCTGAGAAGAGAGCAGAGTAAATAGAGGAGTGTGGGTTATACTTTACCATGTCCCTTTAGGCATCTCTGACAGGATAATGAGTGGTCAGTGTGGGTGTCTCTCATGTGGTGTTAAAGAAAGAAGAGTGCTGCGTCCTCTTCCACAGTCTGGTTTTGAGCCTCATCTCTGGGACATCTGTAACAAGCTTAGTAGAACCTAAAGTGGAGATTTCCCAATCAGGACCCAAACAATGAACAAGGTAATTAAGTCTGACTTCTGGTGACTCATCCCTCCTTGGGAGCAGCCCCCTGGAGAGAGCAGTCCAGGCCCCTTTGCAGAGGGAGCATTTGAGGCATCTTCTGCTGTAGACGTCAACATTACACCTGCAATTTCAGAGTTTCATGGTCAAATTTCAAGCCAGAAATAAGCCTTCAGTGTCTGTTCCTTTATCAACCGCTCTACAATGAAGATGACAGATAGTGTGAGGTTATTACTTTTAAATGGCCATGGAGGGAAGTAGGAGTCCCTTCCTTTGGTGTTAGAAGAGCTGTATTCTAAAGATAAGTGAGTGAAGCAATTGCTGAGGAAAGTAAGATGTTCTTCCATGTATTATCCATTGAAGACATACATATTATCTGTGATATATGGATAAACCAGGACGGATTTACATTTTGTAAAAATGCATATTGTTCTGTAGCAGTGGGAGGGTTTGCTTTTATGAACAGACATACATGTGATTCAGGTGTGTGCAGTTTTATTGTATTCAGAACTGCTGAAAATACTTACCCACAATATCAATTTCCCTTCTGGAGCTTAAGAAGCAGGTTGAGAGCAACGGTGTTATTAAGAATAATTTCAGAGGAGTAAATATAGCTATCTAATCATCTATAATGGCAGGCTAGACATCTAAATTTGACTGAAATGAAGAAATATATCACTGCACTTTCTATTTCAGTGAAAATATGCATACATCTATCCTGGCTGCAGCAAATGTGAAGTATAGAAAACATTCTTCAAAACACATAGCACCTTTGGTGATCAGTTCCTTACCTTTACTCTTTAGTCCAAAGAAGTAAAACCAAAACACTACATAAAATGTTGCATCTATCCTGTTACTTATCGTGATCTACTAAACAGCTGGAATATTTTAATACATTTTACATAAATACAAAAGCTGTTCTGAATCAAAGCCTGTGATCTGGAATACAACGAGACTCTCACTGATGGTTCAGTTGCTAAATGGATAAGATCCTAGAGATGTTGTTGGCCTTCAGTA
This sequence comes from Orthonyx spaldingii, assembly GCA_013397795.1. NCBI lineage: Eukaryota > Metazoa > Chordata > Aves > Passeriformes > Orthonychidae > Orthonyx > Orthonyx spaldingii. The sequence continues at coordinate 236,627 of VZTJ01002533.1, read as the reverse complement.
GTGGGGCCATATCAAAAATAGGCAGTATTTGTCTGTCTATACAACAGCAGTTGTGGAGCTGCATTAACAGATGGGACTGCTGCTCTCAGCTGTGGAGCATGAAAGGTTCATACCCCCTGGCAGCAAAGCATATGGTCTAATAAATATGAACAGGGTCAACACTTAACTCTGTGCTCTTGGGATATTTAGTATTCACCTAATGCCCTTCTGACAGAAAGCTTTAAGGGACATACGTGGCCAACATATATATAAATAAACCATTCATATTCTACTTGGCACATGCAGTTTATGCTTCATATTTTTAGTATGTGAAGTCTGCAGAAGTTAAGAGCTTTGTGATGCTACGTTTAGACGTGAGGCCGGTAATAGTGGATGAGAGACTGAACATGACCCAGCAATGTGAACTTGCAGCCCAAAAAGGCAAATGTGTCCTGGGCTGCATCCAAAGCCCCGTGGGCAGCAGGTGAGGGAGGGGATTCTGCCTCTCTGCTCTGCTCTGCTCTGCTCTGGTGAGACCCCACCTGCAGTGCTGCATCCAGCTCTGGAATACCAGCACAGGAAGGACCTCAGCCTGTTGGAGCAAGTCAAGAGGAGGCCACAAAGATGATTGGAAGATTGGGGCACCTCTGCTATGAGGAAAGGCTGAGAGAGTTGGGATTGTTCAGCCTGGAGAAGAAAAGTCCCCAGTATCACATAATTGTAGCCTTCCAGGACCTGAAGGAGCCTACAGGAAAGATGGAGAGGGACTTTTTACAAGAGCCTGGAGTGACAGGACAAGGCGGAAAGCTTCAGAGTCAAAGAGGATAGGTTTAAATTAAATATTAGGAGGAAATTATTGTGAGGGGTGGTGAGGCACTGAGACAGGTTGCCCAGAGAATTTTTGGCTGCCCCATCCCTGGAAGTGTTCAAGGCCAGGTTGGATGGGGCTTTGAACAACCCGGTCTAGTGGAAGGTGTCCCTGCCCATGGCAGGAGGGTTGGAACGTGATGATCTTTAAGGTCTCTTTCAACCCAGACCATTTTGTGATTCCATGATTCTGTGATTCCATGATTCTATGGATATAGAGGTGGCTGAGGCTGAGCTTGTCACAAGTTTTGCAGATGTGGGGGTTTTTGGGGAATCTCAGGTATCACTGTCTGTGTCAAGACTGACGGTGACCACAGCCAGGGCTCAGTGGGTTCAGTGCCATGCACTGGCCCACATCCCTTGGGGCAGGAGCTACAAGATAGAGCTCCCCCTCACAGGAGGAGAACCAGGTGGACTGACAGCAAACCAGAGAAGGTTTTGCTGAGATATTTTAGATGATTGCTTTTGTGACTCTATTTTAATAGATTTTTTAAAGGAAAACTAAAGTATCAGTTAGGTTAAATAGTTTAACTTCTGCAATGAACATCAGGGCCAGATGGCTTTCAAGTGCTGGTTGCCTGTTTCCAGGTAGGGTCACCTCTCTGCTCACATTCACTAGTCATCTTCAAACAGCTCACTGAATTATTTTGATTCAGAAGGGTTCATGGTGAGTTATCTTTTCCCAATCCACTCCCAAAGTGTGGCTTATGCTAGGTGCTTCCATGTATTTTCTCACCTGGGCCTGATTTATTAAGTGGAGCAGGTGATTCTATGTGACTGATCCAGTTTATCAATATTTGATACTCTACAGGCCTCCATTTGCTTTACAACTTTTATCAGGGTTTAGGAAAAATGCACTTATTGATGAACCTCATCAGAGAGATACCAGGTGGCTGGCAAAGGCGTCTTCTGGGTATCAGCTAGCCCATTATTGCAATTTTTAAACATGTTCATAATTTCTACTAATTTATTTTTCTAATAATCATATGACAGTAAGTTATAATCCAAAGGAGCTTCACTACACAGGGTATGCAGTAAAAAAGGTGAACAGTGAAGAGCTTAGGCTTGCTTTTGTAAATACCCTTGACCCTCCCAGATGATATTTAATACTCTTTCAATTTAAAAATAGACCATGGTGTTAATTCATATCTCTATGGATTTTCTTGCTTTTCTGAGCTTGGAAAATCTTTGTGTATTACTTTCCATCTGACAAGGAAGAGAGGTGAGAGAACATGTATCAGAAAATCAGCATCAGTCACAGCTTTTCAGTGTTGTTTTAGGTTTTTTTCTCCTTAACGCTTTCAAGGTTGTATCACCAGACATGATAACAAGTAAATGTACTGTGAGAAGAAATTTAACACAAAGAACATCAGCATCATCACTGATACAAGTTAAAAAGCAAATAAAAAACCAAACCAAACCAAACTAAACAACAAACCCCCTACTCTTCAAAATTAGAGCTGTTTTTCTTATGTAATTAAACCAACCAGCTCATTAACATTAACCACACTACACATTCTAATGACCCAATTTATTTTAAACTACAGATTCAAACAGATCTGATAAGGCTGCAGTTTCCTAAATCTAAAATAATTCCTAAATTAAAGCAGCCTTTTAGGCTTTGGCTGCCACATTGAACCATGTCCCATTACAATTGGGCTTACTCAGCAGACTGGTCCAGTTCATCACAAAGAAATCCAGGAAGAGAACTTGTGAGCTTTTGATTCAATGTGTTCTTTATGGGAATTTGATGAATTTATTTTAATTTAAGCCTATCTAAGGACTGAAATTCAAAACTGTTATGGAAAATGAACTCTTTCCCTTATGTTAGAGATTGCTCTGTCTCCCAAGGGCAGCATCTGGCAGGTAATACAGTATGTTGTGCTGGGAAGCAGCTCAGATGCATTTAAGAAGCAGACTGTAACTGCAAAGGCAAAGCTTAGAGGATAACATCTTTTGACACAGCATTTTAACTTTTTAACACCAGTCAGGTTTCTTGGCCCCCCCTTGGCATTAGAAGTTCGGGGAAGGAACCACAGATGCCTTCCCAATAGTTTTGTAATGTGCCCAGGAAGTGACCGTGCTTCCATGATGGTGACTGAGCAATGAACTCGTGCTCTGAACCTCCAGATCCAGCCCAGGTGACAGCAAAACCTGGGCCGAGGTGTTCTGGCCAGCTCAAGGCAGAGCATGTTCACATCCTCACAGAGCATCCAGTGCAGCCATACATTGAATGGAGTCATTGACTGCCACACTGGGGTCTCCTTTTCCAGAGAACTTCAGTGCTTGTCAGTGATCCCCGGAGATAATTTTGAATTTAAATCAAATAAACCCAGATTATCTTCAAAGAGGGAGGCCATTTTCTGTGATGAGATTAGATGGCAGACACTTGCCTTTCAGAAAAACTCCGTTAAGTGAAAAATGACCTCTCATTAGTGAGGAATTACGGTCAATACACTAAAAATCTACATCCTGGCATTGATTCTGGACACACTTAGTAGATAGATTAATTTAAATGTTTACTGCATCTAATCTTTCCTTATGTGCATCTGGATGTTCCATAAACCAATTTACCTCAGCTGTGGAAAGATCAAGTAGTAGAGATTCAAACTATATATAACTTCTATGCAAGAGCATCAGAACATGACATTAATCTCCTTTCTAATTTCCTAAGTTCCCATTTTGTCATAAAAGGTGACATCCCTCACAGCAACTGGGTGATTTATACTGTGGAGGGTATTCTTAACTATCTTTAATATTGGTGCAACAGCTCATCCATCTTGAAACAAATTATATATGCAAGATTATTTATTCAGGACAGGCAATGAATCATTAAAAAAAGGTCTTATTTCTGAATAAACACAACATATCTGTCTTTGTCTCTCAGGTATCAAATAAATTACATGTGTCCATTATGAGTATATGCAACCCTCCCAAAATAGACTGACTTTAAAGTCTTATGGTGAAAAACCTCTCTGAAATAGAATAAGGACTTGAAAAAGAAAACTAAAGGGAACCTATTCTCTTATTCCCACAATATAAAAATTGATAAAAGTACCATGACACAAGGTCAGAATTAGCAAAATAATCCTATGTAGGCTATTCTAGACTTGCAGAGTCAAGGTTTTTTATGCTGGTTGCATGAAGGGCACCATTATAGTTTATCCTTATCCATCTATTAACATCTTTATGTGTAATAATTAACTTCCTCATAACACTGTATTTTTGATAGAAGTGAAACTTTGTTCTTTATTTCTCCCAAAATTGATAAACAAGTTATTGACTGCAATTGCCTTAAGTTTCTTCTTGCTTATGTGTAGGAATGAATGAGGTTGTCTCTGACTCCAGTCCAGTGACCAGGAGTATTTTAGAATGTGACTGGGTTTCCTGTTTTCTCTGAGAAAGCATGTCGTCTCCTAGGGCTGCGAATGCTGTGGGTGGAGAGGGGAAGGATGATAGAAGTCTGATGTTTCTTGGCTTTAAATTGGACAGGGGAAGGTGGATCTAGATGATCTTTAAGGTTGCCTCCAACCTGAACCATTCTATGACTCTATGAAATACTCTCTTCTGCTAACCATAACACTCTGTAACACAAGAACATGAGAGGAAAATGAGAGGTTCCAGTGAAAGGCATGGGGTGGTGGGAGCAAGATTCTTTCTCCCAGTTAAACACTGAGCTGCTGGTTAATGCTGGCTGGGTGGCTCTTCTGAGGCTCACACAAGAAGGGCTCATTCAGGACCTCTCTTCTACTTTTGATGAAGTTGTGCAAGGTGGCATCCAAGAAAACAAGCCTTGTAAAGGCTGGATACGTGGTACCTGCTGCTTCTTCCCCAACCCAGGCATCTTGGCCTGTCACAAACAGCATTAGGTTGCTCTGATGTGACAAGCCAAAAGCAAGTCTATAGTTACCTCCTACTTCATTCCCTTCTAGATGTTCGCAGATAATTTGATTATTTTTTATGTTGTTTTTTTCCCTACTACCATGTGCTTGCAACATGGTCCCCCACAGCATGACAGCCTCCGTACTTTGAATTCCTTCATAGTGATAACAACAGAGAGAGCAATTGTCATCTTGGACAAGTTCATGACCATCTTTTTTGCTCCTCTGATTCATTTATTCTCATGACATTATTGTGCTCCATCTCCATTCCCTCCATAGTAACTGCTTCTTTGTGGGTGAGCTGCCTTGTATCTTCCAAGATTTCATTTTGCTGAGCTAATAAATCAATTTTCCAAGCAGGTAGTAGGGTTAAAAATTGCTCACATCTAGTAAAATCAGAGATAAGACAGAGGTAGAGAGAAAGTTCTGAACAGTCTGAGGAATTCTGGGACAGCTTTGGGGGACTATCAAACACTAACTGCAACATGCAGTTTTAAAAGGTTTTGGTGTTGGTGGTCAGTTAGAATGCCCATATTCCATTGCCTGCCTCAAATTAAATATACATCCAAGAGAGGCAGGTTTAAGCACATTTGTCTACCTCATGCTGAAATCTAGTAAAAACAGAAACCAGTCTTAAAATCCAATCAGACTTCAGTTTAGCCTGATCCAAAACTCATGGAGGTCGGTGTCACAGTCTTCAGTGTGTTTTGAGACAGTTCTCCTGAGAGCAGCCATAATCCATCCCAGTTGTGAGGAGGGCAGAGAAAAAAACAAACAAAGGAATTGGAACAAAATTCCAACTCTCCAGGAGAACAATCCCCATGTTTTTATTAGGTGTCAAGTACAGAACAACACGTTACTACTGATTTATCTTCCACAGGAATTATCCAAAAAACATTTGTGTTGAAAAGTTGGGGTTCCTGTTTTGTGGCATCAGTTTTCTTTCTTTTACAGGAACTGCCTCAAATATAAAATTCATGCTTGAAGAAAGAAAAATCAATCAAAGCATAATAACTTATTCAATAGTATAGACTGGTGCTGCCAGGGAAAATTGATACAGGGATAATCAGAGTGTGTTAGACCCCATCCTTTCCTGAATTACATGAATGCAGCTCCTGATGTAGCAGAGGCAGTTTTGATACTTCAGAATCCATACAAAAAAGCATAGGACCAAATCTCCTCCTAAATTAATTTTATGCCAGGGTAATATCATACATTTTAATGAGATGACTTTGTATTTACACCTGTGAGAGAGACACAAGAAAAAGCTTAAAAGCTTCCACAAATATAATTTCTTTTTTCTTTTCTTTTCTTTTTTTTTTTTTTTTTTTAAGAGGGGATAAAGCTATAATGTGGACATTCTAATTTTCAGAAACATGATTCTTTTATTCTTTTCCTTTGTGGAAGGATGATCTACAATACCATAAATACAAGTAATGGCCATTGGGCAAGGTTCATATATTATGCTGTCAACAAAGTACTGACCTGAAGACCAAAAACAGAAATAGAAAAAAAAAAGTAATAAAAATATTGATTATAAGATGGGATCAAGTAAATTAACTTTTTGTTATGAGAGAAGCCATGTAAAAGGGAACATTTCAGCCTGAACTATTTAGCTTTCTTTTGGTTTTGCTGTAATCTTTTTCCTTTAACCTTCATTTGGCCTGCATCCTGGAGAAGGTCTCTCTGATAATAAGGTTACTCATTCAACTCTTCTCACCTCCTGTAATTTGCCTAAATTATGGAAGGTAAATTAAGCCAGCTCCAAACAATATTAGCAGGCTGGTGCTATCATCATAATTAAGTCACAGCAGATGCAAAGGGACGATGCAGACTTGGCTGTAAATATATCAAGTGGTTCTGATGACAGCAATGCATGTTATTAGGGACTATCATCCTTGTTATGATCTAATGCACATTTACCCTTTTCTTGTCCTTCAGTCACCAGGTAGCATACAAGCTAAATTGAATTCCTGTATGTTAATAATTTTTTCCTAGTTAACAGATATTAATATTACATTCTACATTATTTAGTGGCTACTCTTGCAGCTACACTTGGTGCTGTCAATAAGGCAGAACTACTTTTCTTGATATTGGTGTCCTGCACTGTTGTCTCAACAAGAGCCTCGTACAATGGGTTCCACAAGAGACACAGATTCAGCTCTGCCTGTTCTTCCTCTGAGCAGCCTTGGTGTCCTGAGCTGGACCCAAGCAGGAGTGGCAAAAGTGCTGTGTGGAATAAGGATAGGGCTGTGAGGAGCACAGGGCAGAATCATCTCAGCTGGAGGGAACTGTGAACCTGAATTTGCAGTCCCTGAAGGTGTGCACTGATCACTGGGCTGGCAGCAGGCTCTCTGCTTTCTCCAGCCATAATTTGTAAGCACAGAATAAACTATTTGACAAAAACAGTGTTGTGGTTTAACCTCAGCTGGCAACCAAGCCCCACATAGCAGCTCACTCACTCCCCTGTGGTGGGATGGGAGAGAGAATCAGGAGGGTAAAAGTGAAAAATCTCAAGATTTGAGACAGAGACAGTTTAATAGGTGGATCAAAAGCCCTGCACACAAGCAAAGCCAAACAAGGAATTTATCCATTCCAGGGTGATGAGGGAGCCAGCAGATGAGTTTGCAAAGCTACTCTCCATCATTTATCAACAGTCTTGGCTCACTGGTGAGGTTCCAGATGACTGGAAGCTGGCCAATGTGATGCCCATTTATAAAAAGGGTAAGAAGGAGGATCCTGGTAATTACAGACCAGTTAGCCTAACCTCAGTACCAGGGAAGGTTATGGAACAGTTTATATTGAGTGCTATTA
>VZTJ01002533.1:165805-228107 GCA_013397795.1 Orthonyx spaldingii | reverse complement strand
TGTTTAAAAAGAGATTGGACGTGGCACTCAGTGGCATGGTTTAGTTTAGTTGAGGTGTTGGGGCATGGGTTGGACTCAATGATCTTGAAGGTCTTTTCCAACCTGGTGATTCTATGATTCTGTGATCTACCTTTTCCCATCCCTTTTCTCCAGAAAAGCCGGGCTCTGTCACACATAATGGTGACTTGGGAAGACAAACACCATCACTCCAAATGTCCCCCCCTTCCTTCCTCCTCTCTCAGCTTTATATGTTGCTGATATTATATGGAAAATCCCTTTGTTCAGTTGGGGTCAGCTGTCCTGGCTGTGTCTCCTCCCAGCTCTTGTGCACCCCTAACCTCCCTGCTGGGGAGGTGAGGAGCAGAAAAGACCTTGACAAGCAGCAAAACCAAAAAGCAGCCACTAAGGAGCACAAGACTGTAAATTTGATCTAGCACATTCCAACCAAATCTGTTGTTGTCTCAAATCCTTAGAGCACCAGAAGGATTGTTGTGGTTTAAGCCCAGATGACACTGAAGCACCACACAGACACTCACTTACTTCCAGTGGGATGGTGAGAGAATTGGAAGGGTAAAAGTGAGTTGCAGCACAGCATCAAGGAGGAAGGGATGTGTCTCCTCAAAAGCTCAAATGTCACTATATTTTACATGATGTCCTGTGCAAACGGATGGCATCCGTGGACTTGGATACTTCAAATTCTCAGGCCAAAGAGAAATGTCAGCACTTGGTGACTGCATAGTGCCCTCCTCTTTCGTGCTCTGCTCAAAGGTACTCCCCTCTCACTCTGCTTGCAGGGCAGCACAGGATTAGGACAGGCTTGAGCTCTGCTGTGCTCCAAATCCTGACCAGTAGGGAGCACACAATATGCTGTTTATACTTGCAACATGCTATTTATAGAGTTGTCACATATAGCCCATCTCTTTGGAATTTAATCAGACCACCAGTGTGGGTGGCCAGCCTCGGAGATGTTGATGCTTCTCATTCCCACAGGACTCTGGGGTGTACTCAGCTCTGATATCCTTAATTTGAATTTAGCTTGTTGTCTTCCTGTGCTACCCAGCCTACACATCTCTGCTTGTTTACACTTGAGAAAGAAAATCTGCTCAGAAGAAAAACCAAGGCTCTTTTCCTTAGCTTGGAGCATCAATCAAACCAAGCAAGGGGAAATGAAGTGGAAATGGAGTGTGACATCTGGGTAAAAGCCTTCCTTTGATCTTTCTTGATATTGTTGGTTACAGCTAAGGGGGAAAACACTTCACAGTTCCTTCATCACTCTTTGGTGTGTGAAGTAATTGTTTTGGATAAGAGTAGTGGTTGAATGTCTGCATCCTACAGCCTGTGCTGGAGACATAGTGGTGTTGACATAGCACAAACCACTGAGGACAGCTTATCTGTTGGGAAAACCTAATTAATAGTCTTGTGTTCATCCAGACCTAATGCTACCTATAAATAGTCCAACAAATTTTAACTATATCCAAGAGGCTTCAAGATAAAGATATTATTGGAATAGTGTAGACACCTTCCATTACAGTCTTCCTCCTATTCGAATGCCATGTTAACTTGCCTGTATTCCGTATCTGTTTATGGATTAAAGATGCAATACATAAATTTCACCCCACTAATTAGCTGTTTAGTGTTATCTGGGGAGAAGGATAGCCCTGCTGCCTTCTATGGCTTGATCTGCTGAAATGCAAATTTGGATGGCTTTTTGTTGTAGAAAAGGTGCATGAAGGCATCCTAGACAGTGGTGCACCTCTGATCATAATAACTTTTCCAGGTGATAGTAAGTTTAATCAGAAGATATTTACCACAATTAGAATGAACAGAGAAGGTGTTTCAATGATAGATGACATCTGAACTCTCAGTGAATTATGAACTTCAGTGACCTATGAGGCATTTTTAATTTTTTTCCTTTTAATGCCAAACAAAACAAGTTTTCCCGTGCAAGAAATGACAGCTTTTCCAGTCTAAACTAGGGGCTTACACAGATTAAGTAAACATTTGGCAGGTTGTCCTTTACAAAACATTTGCACTCAAATCTTTTCTCTCCACTTAGAGAATGCCTTAAATATTCTTTTCATATATATATATATATACACACACATATATATATAAATATATAATTATTCAGTCTTCCAGAGTGTGAAAATGTGTACTTTATGTGAGTACTTTATACAAAAATAGAAAACAGCAGAAGGCAGGTACCCCTGTCTGAAGGACACATTACACCCTGCAGAGGTGGAATACCCAGGTGGGCACCCAGGACCAGCACTGATTTTAGGTTCCATAGTACCCAGGCTTGCTAGAAGACCACATCCCTTGTCACAGACAATGACCTGAAACAGGTTTATCACACTGAGATCACTTTCCACTTGGATGACCCCTGTCTGCTTGCCAACCTGAGGAAACTCCTGATGGTGCAGGACACCAGAGTGGCCCATGTATACCTTGGCATCCTCAGACCTGTTCTGACCTCTCTGACTCCTAAGTCTTGGACCTCACCATCAAGGAACACAGCACCCTGGCACAGGGACCTCCGAGTGATGCCCTTACAGTTTTAAATCTCTCCTATTCCGGAAATGTGATCAGTAGTTCTGCCTCTCAGATGTAACACCCTAAGGTCTCTCAGGATGGATGCAGTACTCCAGGTGGGTACAATATAAATTCACAGAAAAGATACTCCTTTTTCATTATATGTGCAGCAATATCTCTAAGGAGTTTATTTTTTTGTGACCTGACTATAAGTGAAAAAAACCTAAACTACAGCAGAATACTGTGAGCTCACTGCAAATGTCTGCCTCCAATCTTAGCAGTCTGAGAGACATCCCAAAATTTGATATTTGTTAACTACTGTTTTGACCAGTTTAGAATTTGAGTAGTCCACCTAAAACCAGAGATTGTCATCTAAGAAAACAAGCAGTTGAAAATGGGCATCTAATTTTAAACTCTGGATAAACTGCTATGGTCCATGTCAAATCCATGCAGTAGAACACTTTTCATCTCTGACCTCAGATCTTTTCTCCTCCCACAGGAGAGAACTTTTTTTGTTACTGAGTTAAGCAAAATTCACTAGTCACTAGAGTGCCCTGAGAAACTCAGAAACAAAGTTATTATTACTAGTTTCTCTACAGCAGAAATTTCCTTCTGTTTTAAACATTTTCCAGAAAGGACACATTTTTTTCCAGGCCTCTCAAATACAGCAAACAATTCCAGAGAGGATAGCAGTGCTTGTATTTATTATTTGAAAAACCTTATGTAGCAAAATATTACATCTTTCTATATATTTTGGCTGTATGGGAGCTGATGCCATCAGAAATGAAATAACCATCTTCTGAGAATGTTTTTTTTTTTTAGTTTGTTGTCTCATTTTGTTTTATGAATGCAGCCTCTAGAGCCTGTTTGTTTTCTGGCTTTCCATGCTGCTGTGACTGCTGCTTTGGCTAGCTGTGCCATCACTTACACTGTAAAACCCAGGGGATCTATCCTCATATGAAATGTGTGAACCTACACAAAATGGATTTGAAATATGAACAATAGTAAAAAGCTTCATGCATTGGGAAACAAATCAGTTTGTCCTTTTTGTAATGTAAAAAAAAGAAATCCTAAAAATGAGAGGATAAAATTCCAGCTTCGTCTCAGTTGCAAGCCCTCTCTGTAACCAGACAAAGGAGTAAATTTCTCCAGCACATAAAGCCCGTACAGAGACCAATTGTACAAACTTTTGCTCCAGCCAAGACCAGCCCTTCAGTGTAAGGCAGACACTGCACGAGACAAGAGCTGGGGACCTGACCCCTTGTGCCAGTCTCACAGAGCAGGGGCAATGAATGCCCATGGCATTGGGAGAAAAGAAGAGAGATGAAGGAGAAAAACATAGTTTTCTCTGAATAAAATGCAAGTTTCCTCAATATATGCGTCCCTTCCCTCCTCCCAAGAGCACAAATTTCCATCAGATCTTTCCTGAACCAAACTTGATTCCCAGCAGGCCTCCATGCTTGTTCCTCTGGATGCCTTGAATGTATGCACATATTCCAGTTTTCTTTTGCTGTGTCTGTGCCTTCTATTTTTCAAAGCTAATAGATGAGTATGATGTTTTATGCTATTTTATATTCTGGAGAAGTTTTCCAAGAAAAACCTTGTGAAAAACTGCAGCGTGCAGCTGTAGCTCACCTCACTGTTTGCTGCCCTATGGAATTGTAGCCCTGTGGTTTTCTTCAGATGCTCCATGTACGGCAGAGATGGCAAACGTGCTCAGAGATAAAAGACAATTACAACTTCTAGCGATGGTCTGTAGCCTTCATCTGTAAAGTCTGAGCCTCATATTGCATTCAATAAACAGCCTCTCTTTAAACTAAATATAGACCATTTGCTCATGCAAATATGCCGAGTGAAGCACAGTGTTACAGTAATTGCATTCACAAATGATGGGAGCATGCCAAAGCCTTTTGGGAAAAGGTTTCTTCCTCCACCTGCATTAATCTTTAGATTCAGAACTCGGTTGAGATGAAGGGCTTGTTCACACCTCAGGCTCCTTGTGACAGCTCTCCATCAATCCAGGTTGGAGAGCTGCCCTGGGAAGCAGGAGGAGTGGACGTTTGCCCGTGATTCTCCAGATGGTGCTCCTGGTATGGCCATTCATATCTGAGTGGTAAGTGGATATAAAAGGCCCTCAACTGAAATGGAAACACTTTACACCTTTTTTTTTCTAATAGTATTTGCACAAGAAGAATTACAGCATCAATATAAAACTATAATTTAGACAAGGTGAATAAATAAATGCTATTTTTAATAAGGCAGTGCCTAAGAAGTTGATTAAAGCTACAAAGCAAGAGATTATGGCTCTCCTCACCACCTTTCTGCTAATATTTATATAAGAGAACTAAAATTCTTATTGCAAATGCAAGTAGTTACATAGAAAAAAATCACCTCATAAACTACTTTACTGCCTCCAGATCTTTCTGGTGTGAAAACAAGCAAACTAAAAAACCTAAAAACCTGAAATACTTCGTAAAGGGGAAGATGAGAATTCAGCTTCAAAGGAGGCAAATATAAAATCAGCAAGAAGGTGTTCTTGGTGACTAAGACATAATGTGGTGTAAGGAATTGAGACACGGTTTCAGCACAGAGGCTCCATGGCTTATTCCAGACCTGTGGTGAAGAAGAGATGGCCCAAAAAAGGCAGATCTCAGAAGATCTGTCTCATCTTAAAGATAACACTGCAATGCCCGTGACAACAGAGAAACTCAGGAAAAAGGATAGGGGCAGCTGAATAACCTACATCAGGTTTGTAAAACTGAACCTCTTTCAGACAGGGTCTGCCAAGGCATTTTCAACAGAAAAATGAGAAGCTGGATCTGATAGGAATTTCCTTGTGCTCATGTGGGGAGTAAAACTTCTGATCAAGGGGACATGAGCACCCAAGCAGTTCCTCAGCCCCTCTGCTCCTGCTGCTGAGTCCAAAGGAGCACAGGGTGCTCCCTTGGCAGAAGAAACCATTAGAAGCCATTAAGGCTAAGAGCAAACTTGAAGACATTCCAAAAGATTAAACAGAAGTGTGAGGATGGTTGCAAGGAAAGCCAAATGAGATTTTAAGCAGTCTGCAGCTTGATGGCACATATCCTGACTGACATGAGGCAATAATGGATCTTGGAGGAGGTAAAGACAGAGAGAAGTGTCTGCAGGGAGTAAATCTGTTCTGGGGTGCAGATGAGCAAATCAGACCGACTGTGAGGCTCTGTGGCAGCACGAACTCACGGATGGTGGACGGAATAGTGAGCAGGAGGAAGATCACCTCCCAGGGGTTGCAATGAGCCGTGAGCTGGGATATCAGGGCAGTGTCAGCATGGCTGTGACATTATCACAACTGCAAAAGGTGAGGGAAGAGATCTGTCTGCTGCTGGGCTGGTGGGACCAGCCAGGGCACCGGGGGTTGGAGGTTTCTTGACTGGATACTGTGCTGGGACCGCAGCTGCAGCAGCACAACAAATCAGCGTTAGGAGCTGTCAAGAGGACACTGTTATTAATGTAAAGCTGCTATTAACCAATTCAAGGAAGCTGCAAAATTATCCTCTCTTAGGAGAGTGACTGAATAAATGTGAGACAGAGAACATAAATGGGATTGTTTGGTTGAGCCAGTATGGAAAATTTGGGCAAGAAACCCTGTGATTTTAGCCCCGAGAAGAGAAAGCCATAAATATAAATATGCTTGTATCTGCCTTCCCCACTTAGTTCCCATGCTTTCTTTTCCTCCTAAATTCTCACTGGCTGCACTGGAACATGGAGAAAACACAAGTACAACCTTGCTGTGTCAGTATCAAAGAGACTTTTTTCATGGATTTCTAGGGCAGAAGGGCCAAATCAAAGTTCCCCGTGTGCTCCCCACATGGCCAGACCTGAGTCAGGGTCCTTCTGCTTCCCTGGGTGCATGATCACTGGCAAAACACGGAAAGCAAGATGGTGAGAGCAGTAGTGGGAAAAGTACAGCAGAGAAAATCCCTCTACATGGATGATCTTGGGAAGTGTCTGTATATAAACATCAGGCAGAGATGAGGAGGAAGAATGAGTGGAGGACCAGGTTAGAGAGGGAGGAAAGGATTTGCAGATATTGAAAAGAAACATGACAAGGGATTTCAGCTGGCCTGAGCCTTGGGGAAAGAGTGAGCACAGTAACAAGCATCCTGCTGATCTCATTAAACCAGAAAGCTCCAAGCTCTGTGGCATAGGTGTGCTGAGGTATTGCTGTTGTCTGTAGCTCTGGGATGGCTTTTTGCTGGAGTTAGGTGGAAATACTCAGAGAACAGAACACGGCCAGCTTTCAGCTCATCCCAAGCTAGCTCAGTCTCCCTAGCAGCTGCCCAGGATGCAGGACATGTGTGGCCTTACAGGACATGGGGACTGAGAGCACCTCACAGTTGCCCACAGCAGACACCTCCAGGCAGCATCCTGAGCCTGAGAAGGTGCAATGTGCCTGGGAACTGGCACTCCTGTACAATGACTGTCCTGTCAGACATGCTCTGAGACCTCTGGACATTATTTTCTCTGCAAAAGCCCATGTCTCTCCACCTCAGAGTCCTTTTATGCAGCCAGACCAACAAAAAGAGTTTATAATGCACCAGTTATAAACTCAGGTCAGACTGTGCCAGTGCCCAAGCAATTCAGAGTGAGTTGTAGGTGTGCAATATATAGATTCAAATATGCCATCTACTTAATTTCAAGCAAATCTCTCTCCAGGACAAAAACACTAAATAAAAGCTGCTGTAGTGCCTGAGGTGTTCAGCTTCTCTAATGGTAGAAAGCAGACCAGGCTCTTAGGGATTTTTCTAATTGGCAGAAGGTGATTAAACAGAGAGCAGTGAGACAGGAAGTACCCCAGGTGTTAAATACTTAAAGCTGTTTTGTGCCATTGTGAGTAAATGGAATCGATGCTCTGTATCATTATTTAAACACTGTAATTAAATTTGAAAATTCAGGTGCTTAATGTTCCCTCTGGTCCACAGCCAGAAAAAAATACGGTCAAAGGAGAAGGGGCCAATAAACCAGGAAGGCAGCTGAGGTACACTGGAGATTAGAGGAGAAATTAGTTCCCGGGTACTAATTGAAATCAGTGGACTTAAAATGATGCCCAATGGACCTCAAGGAGCTGAGAGAGGTTTGCTTTCATTTTGTGTTGGTTGGGAGAGATGTTTTCTGGGAGTCTCTGCTTCGACTTTGGGTGCTGCTCCATCAATCTCTGTTGAAGTGACCCTGGTGCTGCCTTGGGGAGGGTTTTGCAGTGATATTTGCCATGAAAGGCTGTTGTTCTCCATAGCATCAGCCAAGGCACAGCTACGTGAAAAGCATTTTCAAACTTTCACAAGCAGAAGAGAGTGACACCACTGTTTCTAGTGATGAACTCCTGCTCACAGAAGGACCTGTTCCTGTCCTTGAAGAGACAGTCACAGCTCTCAGGTGGCCCTTGAGAACTTTGCTGATTGCTCCCCAGCAAGGGGCAGCAATGACACTTTGGCACCTGTGCACTTCAGTCCTCAGTGGCTCTGAGCTGATTATGTAGGTAAGGGACAGAAAGAACATTTGACATGGTCTCAGCCCAGTGCTTACTGGCTTAGAAAATAGCAGGTTGGTCTAAATTATGCTATTGAAGCAATTTTTGTGCCTTTAGATGGATATTCCTGTAACAATAGCCTGAATAGGGATAATTTTGTCACTTTCCCTGGATGTTGTCTTCTGGGTAATCCATTTTCCTACACAGTAAGAATATTGGTTTCATAGCCACATTTTTAATGACAGAGTAGGGACATGATGGAATATTTCTACTTCCATTACTTACACAGGATAATTAGGTTCCCCACAGGTAGCCTAACAGCTGGGTACTGATGGCAAGAAAACCCACAATGAAAGCAAATTTTGATCATCAAGGCCAACTGAATGTTCTGGCTGCAAAATCTTCAAATCAAGAACGTGAAATTTCCTGGAAGTTATTGGTTAGGCAACTTACTGAGCTCAGCATAGAAATGGAAGATTGAAATGTGCCTGGTAGTAGGAAAAAGTCAACCTAACTGGTCAAACAGTTCTCATCTGTGAGAATCTGAGTCATTGGTGCAAAAGGCTTTGCAGCCTCTGAATTTGTGATGCAATGCTGGATTTGCTTTTTTAAATTTTTTTTATTATTATTTCAAGATTAATAGCTAAAGATAATTGGTGCCAACCTTTTAAAAGCAAACTTCCTATTATATATCAGCCCAGGGCAGCAAATTGTCCAATCATATTTGTGCTGCTTGTGGCAAAACTGACTCCCATTGCTTGAAAAATTGTGGAACAAGATTTGTAAGAGGTTTTCGTATTTTCATCCAATGAACTTTAAGGTCAAATTCAGAAATTTGTCATTGACAACATTTTTAGCCATTTTGAAGAGCTGGTAAAGTAGGGAAGTTTGTGGTCTTCAATGTGTTGTCCTACCAGCACTTCATTCAGAGAGGTAAATGTCCTCATTCAATTTGCATTTTTCTTAGTATATTATTTTAACAGGTATAGCTGTCTTTAGCAATCCACTCTAGGGGGAAAAATATAGATCAAAGAAAATTACAATGTGAATTGCAGAAAGATACCTTTAAGCAGTTTCTGTAAAGATGAGATTGCCTGCTAGAGATGATCTTTAGAACAGTTTACACGGAATGTGCAAACAACCTTAATGCAAAATTATGCCCATGTCTCTTTCAGGTGTTCCTTTATCTAAAACAGGCAGCATAAATAGCTCATTCACACCACTACCTCACTTCACAAACAGAGCCACTGAAATCAACAACAAGGAAGGCAAATTCAGTCCCTGATGCTTTTTAAGAGGATTTCAGTTCTGCAAGATGTTCAGCAGATCCTGCGGAGCTGACACGGACTTGGGTGCAATTCAGACTTTGCAGTATCAAACTGATAATTATCAGGCTGTGATTAGTGTTATCTCCTGGGTACGAAGCTTTTATTTCAAGTTTTGATCTCATTAGGGTCTCTAACTTTTTCTCATTGCAGTTTCTTGCAATAAAGTAATCAAGTGGTTTTGTCATGCAGATTTATGAATACCTCACAATTTACTGGAGAAGACACTAATGAATTTTGGGACATATTAATTAACCTAATGATTCTTTTACGTTGTTCAGGCTTGAACTAATGGAAGAAAACTGATTTTCAGATGCATTTCCCAATTTGCTTAAATATAAATACTTTAGGTACACAAATGCAAACATAATTCTTATGCTGCTGTAGCACAGTCTAAACAAAACACATTACTGAGCTGTGTATCTCTCACCCTACATCAGAGGTGTCACTCTCAGATCCCAGCTGTGACCCTTAGACAGTGAACTCCTTGGGTGTGACAGCACAGAGACATTCCCATGGGAATTATTCCCTTCTTCTACTGAAGTTTACTAAATATAAGATAAGTTCCATGTTACGGAGAGTGGCTTTTGGAAACAGGTGGTCAGAGCCTGGGACCAATCAGTCCCAGGGGAGTGGACAATTCTCAGTCAATCCAAATAGTCCTCTTGTGTGTATATTATTCTGTTATTAATTAAATAAAGTCACTCAGCATTCTCTCAAGATTCGTGTGTCCCTTCGCTTCACTATTGGTTCAACAGCGACACCTGGGCAAGGAACAGCCAGACTCTTGCTATATATTAGAAAAAACCCCGATTTACCATCTGTTTTGTGCAGTTTTGTGCAGTTTTGTGCATGTGTTTGCATGAAAGAGAAGTAGGGCTTTTTGTCTGTTGTAGCAACACTTACACATGTGATTGGTTGGATGGAGAGATTAAAGGTTTCAAAATCTAGGATAGGCAAGAGATAAGGGGGTGTGTGTCCCATTCTCAAGGAATGTGGTGGGTTTAAAGTGGTTGCTTGTGATTGCAGAGTCCTGGAAATTGTACATCAAGGATGAGGGCTTCCAGTGAGTGGTTCCCAGCAGTGGTGGCTGTGATAAATGAGACCTCCACAAGCTGCTCCATGAAACAATTTTGACTTCACAGCATCTCCAGGTAAAGACTTGCTGATGTGCCCATTGATCTGCCAGACATTGCAAGATTTCAGATGTTTTGCTCTGAAACCTTTGGGACCACAAACCTATGGATTAGAACATTCATCTGGGAGGCAGGAGTGTTAGGTTCTTTAAAAAGAACAGTGTTTTAGAAAATAATGTGGGTGGGATTTAGCAGAGTTGGGAAACAGCAGACTCTAGATTGTCACTGCCAGTTTATTTCTGCATTTCCAGATAAAGGTAGTAGTACACATATGACAAATATGTGCTACCTCAGCTTGTGGCTGCTCTTCTGAATAAGGTTTTAAGACCACACTGTAGGATATGTCTGCAAAATTATTTTCTTTTTCTTTGGCAAGGGCCATACTGGAGGAAGGCTAAACAACAGTCTAGCCTGGCACAGACACACAGCATTTGCTCTGCAAATAGAGAGCTTCCATCTCCAGCCCCTGCTGTCTGACACATTTCATATTTATTAATACCACAGGAAAAAAACTCCAACATGAATGTTGTTATTTTTTAAAGCAGATGTCCAATTAGCTATTGGCTGCTATTTTTCTCTTAGACATGCTTTTGGGAGATTAATGATAATGAAAAATTGCTGAATCCCCTTTATCCCAAAGAACATAAATTCCAGCTCTTTAGATCCAGCTGCATAACCCGTGACATACTGTTGGATGCTGTACTGCTTTCAAGTATTATCCCCATCTTTGTTTTGGGGAAAGGGAGGACTTGTTTCCTTTTGTACATCCACTCCTGCTTTGATCCATATGTAATTTATGGTGTGCTTTCAACTGTTTAGTTAACTTGCCTTCTGTGCATATTCCATAAAGCAAACACAATTTGTAAGCCAGTTCTACAAACTTTGAAGAGTTCTACTTTTTGGAATAGTTTGATGGATTACACGTATTTGTACAAGAAGCCGTGGTGCACACATTGTTACAGACCATGCTTAATGGATTGGAAGCAGGAAGCTTATAGCAACCACTGTGAACATGAGCATCTGCTGTGTTTGCAGGCTACCAGTCACAAAAATCAACCAGAGCAAAACATTTGCTGCCAAGAAGGACAGTTTTCTGCTGGCAGCCGGGTGTTTTAGCACAGTGGGGAGAAGGGAGGCACTGCACTGTGCCCTCGCGTTTCCACAGAGGCAGGGAGCATAAGGATTGCTGTCTGTAGAAAATTCCTTCAGCTGAACTGTCCTCCTGCAGAGCTCCAGTTCATCCTGCTCCAATTATTTTCATTCAGTCCTTTTCTGCCTCTGCCAGAGACCTTTCTTCTCTGAAAACCCAAGGATGAAAAATCACTCTCCATTGTAAGGGGAAAGCTGAGGGAGATGGCCCGAGAGTGGCCTCCCACCTCCACTGCAGCCGCCTTTGGCTGCAACCTTCACATCAGTTTTTGTTGTATTTTTGGTTTAGTCATACAACCTTGACTTTCTAGCACTCCTGAATATGGGTAGAAACTCTTCATATCACACCCTATAAAATTTCTCTGTAATTGAAATAGAAACTCAGATGTTAATTGCACTGAGATATACGAGTGTGGAAGAAAATTCTTCTTCTTAACAAGTTCTGGGTATTTGATCTCTGCAAGATGAGTGATGAAATACCACTATCACAGCTCTGATGGTAGATCTCTCTACCAAAGGGCATCTCTGCAGCAGAATTATTTTTATGAACCCTTTCAACTGCTGTCCCATATGTTGAGCACACTTGGGAGAGGATTGGCTGTGCAATGGGGCTTTTCATGCCAGATGAAATGGCAGATCTCTGAGGAGTGAATTATTCATACTGATACCGTGACCTTTCATTAATAAACTCCGTTTCAAAAATAAACTTTAATCCTATTTAATAAGTCTCCCTTGCTTTTTCTGAACATCTTTCTCTTCTATCTTAGGAACACCCAGATCCTAAAACTTCAATGTGAATTCCTGAGAAGACTTTTTTTTCTAATCATTCTCCAACCTTTTTTTAAATAAGTTCAGGAAATTAAGAAAAGTTCCTATACTCCTTTCACAAAACACTCTAGCAATTTCACCTTCCACAGAAGAAACTTACTGCAGCCCTATGTAATTAAACTTCCTACTACATCCTATTCATTATATGCCACTTCCTTTAGGGAAATTATTTTCCCAATTCCTAAATCATATCACAAGAACTATAAAGTAAAATAATAATGATTTATTTTCACAGATATTTCTTTCCTCCTACAACTAAGACCTGTTTCATTCCCAAACTTCTGTCAGCACTTTAATGTTCAAGAGCTCTTGCATTCCTATTAGTAAATAATAGATCTTTAAATTCCAGACTCTTCCAAGAGTATCACACTTTTCAAGTATAAGGATTACCTCAGTATCATAATTTTTAAGCCAAATTTAGATTACTTGCCTTGTTTAAACTTCCTAATGCGGCACAAAGCTTTACTTACCTACCTTTTTTTTTCTTACATTTGCATTTGCAAACAATGGGTTTGCAAATGACCTCCTCATCCCCCAGTGTGCAGACTATCTTTTAAATGATTGCCAATACATCTTGGATTTCATCTAATGAAACATACTCAGCTGAGGATGTACTTCAGTTACATCTTTCCTTGTGCAGTTAGATTCTTCTCTTTACTAGGCTTTCTGGGTCAGCTTCCCTTAGTGCTCTTAAAATACTGCATAAATTCTGGAAAGAATAGTAGGACAACTTATTCTGGGAGTCCTAGTTCACTGTTTCAGAAGGGGTCTGATCCCATGCCCAGTGAACTCAAAAGAATGAAGTCTGATGATTTTTGAGTAAACCTTTTGATTAAACCTGATGCATTCAACTTGGTTCTTCTCAAACCTTTCAGATCTGAACCTCCTTTCTTCTCCTCTTCAATAGCTTAAGCATGGACAAGGGCCAAAAGGAAGTTAGGCTCTTTACATGACTGCTATAGAATACAGATCTCTCAATGAGGCAAAAGAGAGGAAGAGAAACTCAAAACTGTACAGGTCAGAGATAAAGACCTGAAGACTCTGCTTCTCTCCTACTGAAAATACAACCTCCACCCTCAAATCTCTCCTGAGCTGAGAAACAAAAGTTGGTTTTGGTTGTATCTTCTTCCTGGATATCACTAAATCACTCAAGTGAAACAAAGACCTCCCCATCCTCTTGAGAGGCAAATGTGCACAGATCGCACCTCTTGAGACACAGTCTGTTATCAAGAGCAATTATTCTACCTCTTTCTAAATATTATGAACAAAAGTGGTTAAATGAATACGGCTTTCTACCCACCATCACAGCCTGAATTCAATTGCGGATTGCTGTCTGGAAAGAGAACAGAGTCATTTCCTAGGGGCCTGTTTCAGTCACAACTGTTATTTTATTTACGGAAGGAACCACTGATGGTTCTTTGCTCTGGCTAAGATAATGGAAAAGGTGACTGGGTTCAAAAGGGGGAACTAGACTATCACACTGCTGAATTTTCAGATATCTATGTATAAGACAATTCCATTCTTAGTATGTGTCTTGACATTCAGAGTTCATGGAGAACTTAGGTATTGTTAGATATCTGGGAACAGGAGTCACAGAGGTTCGTGTGCTGTGCTTAGACATCGCCAATAGGATGCATTAAGGTAAGGCTTAAAGTCTTTGACCTTTTAGAAATCCTCAGTGGAGTTTCTTCTGTGATTTACATCTTGCAATGCTCCCCATGTCAGGATTCAAACACAAATCTATCATAGGAGAGAGAGTAAAGCAAAACAACCTGGTGTGAGAGACTGGAAGCACTGCTGACTTGAAACATTTTGGGCGAGGGGAAGGGGCAGGTTGGGCCTTGGCTTTGGTGAGGTGATGCCCTGCCCCGCACACCCCACAGCCCAGGGGCTGTTCCCAGCCCCACAGTGGCTGCCAATCCTTGGCATACCCAAGGCAATGTTCCACACCCCACCCCTGAAACCCCTAACCCAGCTCCTGAGTGGCCAAAAGACCAGGAGCCCAACCTGGGGGAAGGACCCAGGAAGGCCAAGGGGTATTTAAGGCCAAACATGAGGCAAGAACGTCTTAACCCTACCTCCTCTGGAATTTCTATCAGCAGCACACTGCTGGAACCAGGAGTGGTAGTTATGTTTATGTTTGTTCTTTTCTATGTCTTTTCTGTCTTTCTCTCTTTCTTCTTCTTCTAATTCCCTCTTCTTGGAATTTTTGAGTAACTTAAAATCGAACAGTCTTAGAGTTTGCAAAGTTGAATGGGTCAAGTTAATGCTTTGAGAATTGTTTTATTTTACTTTTAGATACTGATAAGGTCCTTTCTCAGTTGTAACTTGTCAAGGCTGAACAGGTCCAAAATTCCCCTTGGTTTCAGGTGTATGTGATGTTCAGATGTTCACAACCTTCCTCTGGCATTTAATTCCCTCTTGTCAGTAGCCAAATATGATGTTTCAACACCTTTCTTTGGGAAAATTGCTCCCAGATGTACTCAGCATGCACTTTTGCAATTGTAAATTTGTTTATATACCTGAGAAAAAATTCATGAATATTTCTCTAAGTCTCCAGTTTTGAAAACTTTGGTTTTAAGCTTACATGGCTCAATAGCTTCTACTTCAGTGATTTAAAAAAGAAAAAGGCCTGGAAAATTGCTTGAAGCAGAATTGTTCCTGCTGTTATGATACTGTGAAGCATAAATATCAGCACAGGAATTTGCTTTATTTACATATATATTTGAAAGAGGCATGGAGATGCCTTCCTGTATGTACCTGGGATGCTTCTACCAAGTGCAACACCTTCATGTACTATTCTCCTTTGCACCTGGACTGTTTGATTTAATATCTACTTGATCTTTTTGCACTGAAAATGCAGCTAGTACCCTAATACTTATTTTGGCATAATTTGGCATATCAATAAACCTCAGAAGTTTCATATGAGAATCTACAGTTTGTTCCCTATATCCTGAAGCTATTCACTCCTTTTCAATAGTTATAGGGAACCAACTTAGAAAACCATAAAAAGCACAATCAGCAGGTAAAAAGGAAAAAAACAGGGCACAAGACTTGATCTTCTCAAAACTGACTCGTTCAGGTCTCAATGCCACCATTTGAGCCTCTTTGCTTTGGTGGAACCTAATTAGTAAACCAGTTAAAAAACTTGATTAAACAAAATGTCCTTGCATCCTGCTCTGAAAATACCGACTTGCTTCTCCAGCAATTGCTTTAGAAATGAGTATATGAATATTAATATTCATGTGTTTGGTTGATGAAGCTATTCACACCTTTTCAGAATTCTGCATTTTAAAAAATATGCTTCCTTCTGTACCTCCTTTGGAGTTTATCATACTAAATAAAAAGCACATTTAGAACCTCTTCCTTCAATGTGCTGAGTGCTCTACTTCAGCCCTGAGTGCCCTTGGTTTGGTGAGCTCAGGGACATTTTGTGGAGCACTGATCGTGCTCAGCACAGTAATAGAACATCCACTTTCTTTGATCTAATCCTTTGGTCCTTCTCTTAAATAGCTGGATTATTTAACCTAGACAACACTGCTTCAAATAACTCTCCTCTTATGAATTTTATCTTCCCTGTTAAGGCTATAGAGAAACAGCATCTGATGTTATTTGTTGTTGAGGTAGGTGCTAGAAAGTTGATCCTCAGCACAGGTGGCCCAGCTCCCATCTGCCAGGGTCTGTTCATAGAAGAGCATGGCAGACCCTTCCTGGAAAATGCTTTTGCATTTTAATCGACGGACAAAGTTAAGAGGCTGCTTTATTATGACCTGTGACTGAACTATATCTCCTGCTTAATCTCCCCCAAAGGCTGCAGGTTCAGCAGCAGACACGGTGACCACTTTCTCTTGGGAACTTGTCTCAAAGCTACATGTGCTGTGCCCAAAGCTAAAGAACTGGATGAGGGTCTTGTCGTTAAAAGTTTTGGAAATGCCAAACACACTCACAGATTAATCTCTGTCCTGAGAGGAAGCAGTGAGTGGTGTTGCAAAATTCCTGTTGAGGATTTATGTATCTAGTGCAGCCACGGAGTTGAAACAGAGCTGGTACGAACACACAAGGGTCCATTGGGGTCCCATGGGTCAGTGGCACAGGACTTCAGTGGGACAACCATGAACTATCCCTTCCTACCATGTCACAGCTTTTCCTTACTCTCTGCATCCCCTAGGGGATTGGAGGGAAGCTGCAATGCTCTTACCAAGGCTGTAACAGGGAAATAAATGGAAGAGGACAACTGAAGGCCCTTACCTGTCCCTTCGTCTCTGACGATGTGTACAGACTGCAGAAAAATTCCAGTAAAACCATTTTTGCTTGGTTTCTCTCCATCTTCAGGATTTCTTGGCTGCTCTGTTCCAGTTACTAGGAGACACAGGGATTCTGAAACAACTGGGCTGGTGATATCAGTTCTTTCTGGCTTCTCCAGCAATGAGTCAGAGCTCCCATACTCATCCTCTTAACCCTGAGTGATGCCCTGTCTTCACATATATTAACATCTTGTCCCAAGCTTGTTGGTCTATAGTAAGAAAAGGGATATCAGCATGTTTTAGGCTGTAGTTGTCAGGTAAAGAAACAGGATTTTCTGGGCATGCATAGCTGGCCAGATGCATTCAGTACTGCGTTAGGTTGATGTATGTTTTTGTGCTGGTTCAGGCTGTCTGAGAACAATTTCTAAAATATGGGCACCTCTTTGGAGTGGTCTGAGTTCATCAGCTCATTTTGCAGAGGGCTTGCTTGCCAAAAAGCTGTCAGCTGGCTGAGCCTGAAGTGGTGACCTGGTGAGCTGGCTCTGAACCTTTGGTTTGTTCTTCCAGGCAAAGATAATTCTGTGAGATCAGCACCAGCCTGTGGGAACCTGGTGCTGCTCGCAAAGCAATGCCCAGATTGATGAGGCAGAATCTGCAGCACCCACACTGAGGGACATCTGGTTACTTGCTATCCTTAAAACTTAAATGCACTTCAAAAATAATAATAATAAAAAAGCGAACCTAAGCAGACTCAGCTTAAGCCAGTAGGCACATAAACATCCATGGGAAACACAGTGTTTCACAATTGAACAGCTTCAGTTTTAATTTAATTTTGCAGCTTTATTAGCCTGAATGATCATCTCACAGGAAAAACTTTCAAAACGTGTGGTCTGGCAAAAAGAAAAACAGAGCAAAACATTAGCCAAGTGTGCAATAATGAAGACCAATCCTAGTCTGGCAATGAGAAGGAACAGATGACCAAAGCAGTTTTTTCCATCTCAGGCCACAGGGGTTCAATAACAGCACCCTGCCAACAGTTGCCTTCATCCAAAAACCAGTCCCAGATTTCTAAACACATCCAAATACTATGGAAGAACTGAGTTACAGGCAAAATACCTGATTACCTGATTTTAACACTGAAGAAATGTTAATTCCAACATGTTTTTTATTTTTAGATCTTCACTTCTTAGCCCCAGAGTAGGTTGCAAAAACAATTTCATATATGGAAAAAATCACAGAATGTATAATTCAATATCAGTGTGCCTTAGCTGGATTGTTAGAAGAGTTGGAGGTTTTAATCCACAGCTCTAGTTACTACAACTCAAGTGAACAGAATTCCAGATACAGGAGAAGGCCCCTGTCTTCTAGAGCAGACAATCATTAGCAACTTGTTGCCTTTTTGCACACACAAATAACAGCAGTGAGGTTTCTCCTTAATTTCTTCCTTGAAGCAGATAAAGTATGTATGAGGTGAAATGGCTGGGGAATAGGTGTTACTTATGTCTCCTTCCTGGATCTTTGCCAGAGTCTAGATTTGGGACTGAAAAGGGGGAGTGAAATATTCCACATACAAACGATCTTTCATTTGTCACCAGGAACTGGAGTAAAAAAACCCAAGTAATAGAAATGTGAAAAAATAACAGGAGCACGTGGCAAACTTACCTGAAACAGTGTCCCTCATTGTGCAAAAATAGGTGCAGTGTTTGCAAAACCTGAGATTCAGACAGTGAGAAAAATGGCCAGTTGCTATCACACTTAGGTCTGTGGTCCACGTTAGGGATGTGTCTAAATTGGCTCTACCACCACAGGAGACCCTCCTCTGATCTCAGAGCAGGTTTCCAAACCCTCCCTAATTCTGTGACCGGATTTGAGGGTAGGAAGGGACCCCAAACCACCTACCTTGGATAGATAATCCAGGGAACCAGGAGAAAAGCAGGTGATCGGGTGCATTGAGCTTTGACACGGTGCTACAGTGATCCTCAGCTTCACAAGCTGCAGCTTATCTCGTTGGCAGCTCACACAGGTTTTGTCAGCTTTGAAAAGCCAAATGGTGTCTTCATACTTCCCTAGCAGTTCCATGTATATTTTCCAAAGTTGGTCTAAACCAGAAAGGTATAAAATGGCTCCAGCACAGCCTGTGTGAGAAGGACACTGGGGCTCATATGTATGCACCACTAGATTCACAGTTTTGCTGTAGTTTAAAATCTATAGCAGCACTAAAATTTGAATGTACACAATGGAAAAGATCATTTAGAACATGGTTCACAGCCTCAATTGCTGTGCTGATTTTATTTTGACATAGTTAACTCTAAACACTGCCTGTCAGCATGGTGCTTAGAAAACAAAAGAACCTGTGAGATGTTTTTTCTTATGAAATAAATTCCTGAATATCATTTATTCCCTCTTCAGTGGTGCTAGTCCAAAGTTTATGTATTGCAGTGTGTTTGTCTCCTCCAAATTAATTACAAAACCAAGTCTTTGGAGTATGGACAACTGTAAAAATCCCAAAATACAGATGGCAAAATTAGAACACAAAGGATGTGTTGAAAGGCTGATAAATGGACAAACTAAACAAGTTTGCTCTAGTAAGGTTTGGGAAACCAAATTCTAAAGAAACAAGGGACTTTTCACCTCCCCATAAATATTATTTTCTCTACAGCATTAAATAAAAGAAACTTTATATTGAGAAACAGTTAACAGTGTCTTCGAAGACAGGAAGAGTAAATTTCTTTTAAAACACTCAACTGAAGAAATACATTGCAATTATTGTTATTGCTGAAAGTATTTTCCATAATTTTGGTTGTGACTTAAGAGTGCAAATCTGCCTGAGCGAGTGAGTAGGTGGCAACAAGGCTTTCTTACTCAGCATATTTTGTCCCTGTGTATGTGCAGAGTCCCATTTGCCTGATGCCAAGAAAAGGAGCTGTCAGTCCTGTTATGTGCAACCATGGCAGCTGGAAATGTTTTCATTTTGCCTCACCTGTCATTGACTGGAATCTTAATTAAAACCTGATAATTTTGAGATATGAGTCACCTCTGATGAGTTTATGTTTAAAAATGAACTTACAAGTCAACTGATGAATGAGAAGGGAAAAACCAGTGATGGAACATTTTTGCCCAAATTTTATGGAGAATGGAAAGAAACAGCAACTCCAAAGGCGTAGCACAGAAGCTGTCTCACATGCAGTTCATACACACCCAGTTTATAAAATTTCCTTCTGTGTTAAATCTGTGCAGTAAAAGTTTGCTGGAATTGCTGATTTCTGAGTAAGAGAGGGACATAAATTTAGGAGGCATCATCCCTAAATCTCAGTGGCAATGGAACTTTTTGAGGGAGCTTTTTGATGACAACCAGCTCAGCTTTTAGAATGTAGAGGCTGTTCCCAGAAGCTGCTGGCAGAAATCTACAACCCCTGGTAGAGCAGATCCACCATGGGCACAATGGACTTCAACACCCAGCAGCCATCTCCAGCACAAAAATCAGCACTTTTACACACAACAAAACATTCAATCTGTTGAATGTTGCTGTCTTCAAGCCCATGAGTAGAAGAAAATGCAGTTGGAGATTAAAAAAAAAAAAAAAAGTTTTACTAAGTTAATTAATTTTCAGCAGTGAAAATGAAAAAAAGAAATGCACACAGTGACTCATGGTTTGTAACTTAGTATTACTGCTCAGAATAAAAAACAAATCTGAAATGCTGTCTGTCACAGTGGAGTAAATCACAAGCCACATCTTCATGAGGGGAAAAAAAATCTTTTTCATATTCTTGGTATCTGAGTGGAAGTGGTGAAAAAAGCTTTTCTGAAACATGAGGGATGTAGTTGAAGTGGGAGTTTTAATGAGAGGAAGTTCTGACATTTCAGTCAACTGGCTTCAGAAGCAGTTTGTCAAAGCTTTAAAAAAGCCTTTCATAAAGTGTCCATCAGCTGCATTATGCTTTAAACACAGTTCATATTTTCATAGCAACATGTGACTGAAAGGCAAAAGGGACCTGTGAGCAGCAGGTCCCATCTGTGTGAGTGGAAAGGAGACATATGCCAGATGATTCCCCTCTTTGAAGCTCTGTAATTCTTCACAGGAGGAGCATTATTCTCTCCAGTCAACTGGGGACATAGAAAAATCCCACTGCAAAAACCCCAAAGATATTCATATATATAAAAATTTTCTATAAATTTCAAAGTTGATCAAATTTTATTTGACTCTAATTCAGATCTTACATTTTAGTTTGTAGGTTGTAAATAAACCTTAAGAACTTAATTATATCTTTTCTCTCTCTTTTTTTTTTTTTGGTGAAAGTTATTTTTAAACAAAGATGCTTCTTTGAACAAAATGCAAAGAATAATCTTGTTTAAAAAAATAGGAAAGGTCAAAACCCCCCATATGACATTTTGCAAATGAAGAGGCAGGGAGATAAGGTATAAGAAAACTCTCAGAATGGGTGGTTACAACAAAATAGTTTCTTTAGAAAAGTAGGAAATGGAGAAGAGCTGCTGTCCCTCCTTTCTGCATTGCTGCCTGCAAGTGAGCTACACTGCCCAGCACAAGAGAATTCCTAAAATCAGAGGCAGGTGGACTTTTCTTTTGATTCTGGAATTGGAAAAGCTCCTGCTGTAGTCACTCAAGTCTTATCTCTCCTTCAATTTCAAGATAAAAAAAGTTTTTTCATGGTCTTTAATGCAAAGGAAGGCATCCTTCCTCTTCTAGAACGAGTCAATGCCCAGCATGGGCATGATTGTCTCCTCCTCTGCCTGTAAAGCAAATCCCTGTCCTCTTCTTTGGCAGAGGGCTTTCCAAAGGGCAGCTGGCATTTGTCTCTCTTACTTTGGAAAAGAGAGCAATAAAATATCAGGAATATAGAGTCTGAGTTTTAGCTGCTCTTACAGGGCTGTAAACATGAAAACTGAGATGCCAGGAGACTCTGGTACTGAGACACCTTCCAAATGCTGGTCTAGGCACCCTGGTTGGCATTTTGGGGGGAATTTTTTCTTATAGCAGAACTGCAAACAAAACCAAATACCATTCTTCAAATCCAAGAAGTTTGGTAAGAGTTTTAAATGTCCAGTTTTCACATTCCCCAGTTTTGCAGCAGTCACTGTTACAGTGTTTTCTATCATTTAACAGCCCGTAAGCACTGAAGATCAACATTCCTGGTTTTATTTGGATAGGGAATTTAAAAGGAAAATTAATTTTCCAACATCATCTTATGAATAGGTGGCATAGTTCAGAACTGTGAGCTGTTTTCCTGAGTCCTGACCAGCACCTGGAATATGATTTTATTCCCACCAATAAAACCAGGAAGAAAAAAAAAAGAGTTTTGATAGAATGGTTTTTGAAGAACAGAGTTATTCCTCCAGTACACAGGAAATTTTTAGAATTGTACTTGGTTTTAATCACACATATTCCTCTTAAAATAAAATATATTCTGAAGGGAAATGTTAGCCTAACCTGTTGCTAGTTGCTTGCCAAATCTCAGAGCTGACAGATCACCAAACTTCAGCACTGAGACAGGGATTTCCTTTCACCTTATTATTTTAATAAGCCACCAGCAATGGATCTACCTATTCTGGAACGTTAGTCAATAAGTGCCAAGGGCTGGGATTTATTAACTGCCCATTTATGCAAACATGATTTGCTGCATTTAAGAGATTTGTAGTAGAAGACAGCACCTGAGCTGACTTCCTCTATCTGCAGATTTAAATGCTCCCCAGTGAGCCAGAAAGGCCAGCAGCAATGTGAACTGCCACATGCACAAAGTGATTTATGTCATGCCCAGTCAAGGGCAACATAGAACCTGGTTGAGGTTTGATTAAGGAGAAAAAAAAAGTAAAAATTCCAAACCTGTAATCAATGGAATAGTAATTTTCAGCCTTGCAAATTGTTTATAACACTGGCATCAGATAAATCCTCAACCCCAGTTAGGTGGGATAGAATTAAATTGTGTTATTCTTTACTGCGAGCACGAGCTGATAGAAATAAATGTGTATAAACTTCCAGTGCAGTTTATTAAACATAATGCTCTGGCTGTTGCTGTGTGTTTGAGTGTGATGAAGCACCAGTCTCCAGGTTCCAATTAACCTTCCATGATCAGGGAGGCAGAGCATGGGAAACCTAACCTCAGACCAGGAACCACCAGCCACACAGAGCATCAGAATGGATGGCAACACATTTGTGCTTTATTGAGCAAACTTGGTGCTGTTTTCATTTGCTGTCCTCCTGACAATATTAAACTGCCTCTCAACCCTTCAGGACAAAGACCACACAGTTATAGTGGGCAGTCTGAGAGAATTAAACTCCCTATGGAAGCCAATCATTTCTTATTTTTCAGCTCAATTGCTTCTATCAGAGACATAAGTATTAAATATTGCCCATTTTGTGCATAATGAATGAATCCCTAAAAACTCCCTACAAAACAAAGTAGGAAAACAATAGTAAACTAGCAGGGTTTTTTTAATTTGAAACAGCATAAAGTAGAGTTTCTCTTTAACTTTCTCCCAGTGAGGAGAGATGGGAAGCTCCTTCGTGATCCCAGTTTAGGAACCTCTCTAAGCCAGGAAAGAGGCTCAGGGAAAGGCAGTGATGGGACATGGGTGTGATACCATCCCATCAGGGGAGGGGGGGCAGTGACCTTTTGTAGTAGAAACACTGCAAGACCCCCTCACAATGAGATAAAAAAGAAGAAAAAAGTGCTCTGGTGTTCTTGATGACAATTACAGCATGAGGACTGGGCACCTCTGTGTAGTAAAGCATAAGGGATCATTGGGTTATGGGATAATCCAGGTGGAAAGGGACCTCAGGATCTGTCTTGTCAAACCTCCTCCTCAAATCGGGTCACTTACGGCTCAGACCAGGTTACTTTGAGCTTTATGTGGCCCAGTCTTGAAAATTTTTTAGGATTAGATTCCTCTGAACAAGTCCTGTTTCCTCAGATTTTGTTCAGTGGGCAAGTGCTCCGTTCTGGTGGCCTTCCACTGACCTTGCTCCAGTTTGATTCTGTTCTTCTTGTTCTGAGGGGGGACATTAAAGTAGTGGTTGAAGATGTTTTTAAGTGTAGAATTGAAGCCTACGTGGTCTGGGGCCAGAATGTTCTTTTCTCACAACCGGATGGGCAGCAGTGTGCTGTAAAGCACAGAGCTGCTGACCTTTCTGCTGGCACCTGCCTCAGTGCACAAGGGCGAGGTGTGGATCCTGTGATCCCTCTTGAAGAAGCAGGAAAAAGAGGAAAATGGAGGGGAATAGAAAAGGCATCTTTGAACAGTGATTTCAAAAGAAACAGAATGTTAGAGGTCAGATCCTTTTCCTTGTGGCCTTATTTACTGACATTGGCGCAGCTTCTGGCAAATGGATGAGACGCGCATTCAAACAAAAGTGTGGTTCCTGCATTTCTGACGAAAGACCGTATGAAAGAAATGGCCAAATTGTCACTTGTTGAAATTTTTGGCTTTTTCTGTCACTTTCTTTTCCATCTGAGGTCAGGTAAGCTTGAACCACCTATTCTTCATGCATCTACATGTCTCTTGATGGTTAAGCAGGCTGTACAAAGCCAGCTGATATTTTTGATTCTTTTCTTGGTCTTTTGAAAAGATGTATTTTTCTCTCTGAGCCCAATAAATATCCGATGCACTTGAGAGTTGAAAAAGGCCCAAAGTAGCCACACTATTTTTTTCTGGAGTTTTCCTTCTTTAATATCTTCTTTTCATGCAAAAAAATTCCGTTTAATTTTTACGTTACTTAAGCAACTCAATCCCTGGTACTTTATACATCATAACCTCCGAGAACTTGAAATGAAACCACCATAAGGCTCAGAGTTGCATGATTAAAATCTACCTCCCCCCTCCAAAAAAAGAAGTGTATCAAAACCAAGCCTGCAAGCTCTTCCCTTGTTTGATTTCCCAGAAGAACCGCTATAAGGAAATCACAGTACACAAGTGATTCCTCTCTGGATGCAGTAAGTGAATCGTCTTTGAGGTGTTCCTTGGGTAAGGGTGGGCTCATCTCTTGGAGGTGCTGTGACATCACTGTGACACTGAGACAAGGGGATCTTGTTGGAGGTGGATCTGCCTGTCTGGAGGAATTTTTTTTGTTTGTTTTGGAACCCAGAGTCAGGACCCCCAGTGAGGAGTCCTAATCTATCAATAGCCAGCTCTGTTCAAACCCTTTTGCAGAATGGCTGGTTTAGGGAAATCTTTCTGTAGCAATAAATTGTAGAGATATAGAAAAATGAAAGCAAAGTAAAAGGTGCCACATGTATCTGAGTTCAGATACACCAAAGTAATATCCTATTCAATCCAATTATAAACCAGTTAGTATCTAATTCTTTGCCTGGAATACTGGGCAGTGATGTACAACCTGCATTATGTAAGAAATAGATGTTCAGAACCCATCAGTAACCAAGTTCAGGATTAATTGATTTACTGAGCAATTTTCTGCTAGTCAAATGTCCCCAGACACGTTATAACAGAAGTAGCTCTTTTCCCTGATGCTTATTCTGACTGATGGTGTCATCAAACACCACCTTTTCTACAGTAATGACTCCTTTTCCTATAAATATAAAACACAATGCTGGGAAAAAAGATGGCCTTTACCCAGTAGGAATCTCCTTTTTTTGCCTTATGAACCGAGAATAACTCATGATGATAATTTGATTATACTGCTCAAAACATATTCAGATAGACTAATTTTCTGCTTATAAAAGAATAATGACATTAACATTAAAAACCCCAACAAACTGGAGAGATTTGCAATAAATCAATCATTGTGTATAGCCCAAAGTTAAATTGCTCTTTGATGGCCAAAATCATCTGGTGAATTTTAGTTGTATTAAAAAAGGAAGGAAGACTTTTTAAAGAATCCATCCTCATGGGTACTCAGGTTCTATCTGTTCTTCATGGGTTTTGTTATTAAATAACCTTTTTTTTTGTAGTTTGCTGGTGCAACTATGCTGTATTATTGTGTGAAGACCCTTGTCTTACTGAGGTACACCAAGAATTTCCTACTCAAACAATGCAAGGAAAAGATTTCTGCTATATAGCAGAAGGTTAGGTGTCTGCAAATTGAAATTGTTTGGGTATGTGACTTTGGAGTTTGACATTTAAACAAGATAATTCTCTTCTTAGAATCTGAAAGAAAATTTGTTATTCAGCTCTAAGCAGCCTGTCAAAACAAGTGAAAATTCCAGGTAGCAATATTCTATAACACTAAGCATCAAGTTAAAAGCAAACAATAGATATAACTTTTTAAGAGATGTTTGCAAATTTAATCTAATTGTCACTCATCCAGCAGTCCTTAACCTTACTGATCTATTATCTCTACTTTTCTGCCGTGATAATTTTTTGCTAAGAAAGTTGCCTTGAACCACTTAAAAGATGGGGGTGATGACTGAAAATGACTGTTTAGCACTCTAAGGAGTTGTTTTCTTGTGAGTGAGCTTTGCAAAAGAAAGCAGTCCCCAGCTAAGCTTTTCTAAGATCTGTTCTCCCTGAGATCAGAAATGTCACTGTAAACAGCACAACCTTTTAGCCTAATGGGTACAGGCTTTCATATCCAGTCAGTAATTCCTCACAGCAAAGTAAAATGTATAATATGACTTCTACATAAACTTATCATTAGCGGATTCTGAGGTTCTTTTCTGAGCTACTTTCCTGCTGATGCACAATTACCCTGACATGGATCTGTGTTTTCTGCTTTTAAAGTTTGCTTGGTTTTGGTGTCTCAGTAACACTGCACTGCACGATGCAAGTGATGCCTCTCTGGAGCACTGACGACATCAATTTTCAGTCCAAAATCTGATGATGCCTAGATTTTTATATGTATTTTTAGGCACTTTTTGATATTTTGAAATGTCAGTGACAAGTTATCTGCTAAAATAGGTTAAGATGCTTAGAAAACAGCACAGAGCAGGATGAAATCTGTGAGCCAGGAGGCCAGAGGAGCAGTGTGTCTTTATTAGTAAAACATTATTTGTAGCCCAACAACGGAGCGCTTCATCTGAAGACTGTTTCCGAAAGGCTGGGAAGTGCAGCAAATATACCTAGGAACAGCTGCTTTGTTAAAACAGAACACTTCCCTTTTCAATCATTATTTGTACCACAAAAAGTGTTACAATTGTCATAAAACTATTAAGGTTGAAAAAGATCTCTAAAGTCATTGAGTCCAACAATTAATCTCACACTGCCAGGGTCACCACTAAACCATGTCCCCAGGAACCACATCTACCTGGTTTTTGATCACTTCCAGAGACAGTGATTCCACCCCTGCCCTGGGCAGCCTGTTCCAAAGCCTGACCCCTCCTTCAGAGCCTGTAACTAGTTTTAAAGATCACCACTTCTATTACACATCTAAAAATTCTAAAATGCTCGGAAACACAAACATTTTTTTCAAATTGTATCATGCTGTCTGATATAATCACCTTGTAAGTCTTTCTTTACTTGTGGGTTATAACAGTTGCCACTACACCATCCCTAAAAAGAGATAAAATCCCATGGAGTTGCATAAACAATTTGCATAGACCAGGTATCCACCTGGACACAGCAACTGGCCGTCTGTCATTCCAGATAAAAACAACTTTCTGTTCTTTCTATTTTCTGTAGCAACTGAATCCCCAGTGAGAGCAACAGAGAATCTACCCACGTGCTCTGTACACATCATTACTTCCCCAGAGGAATTTGCAATATACAGGAATGAGAGTGGTAAAAAGGAAATGGTGTCTTCTGCCCTTGGACAGACAGTCACACCAATATCAAGACATACACCTGAGATTTCATTAGCTGCCTCTAGCACGGCCAGGAATTGCTCTTTATTTATCCCAGAAACAGCCACAATATTTTCCATAAACCCAACTTTCTAAGGGCTAAATTAGCACAGAGGCATCTGAATGAGAAATGAGGACACGATGTTGATTCTGCAACTCCACTTTAAGATTTTTTCACTTCTTTCATTGTTTTTTCTTTTCCCCACTGCATAAGACCATCCTAAAGATGGACGAAAATATTACAGAAAGCATTCATTGCGTTTCAAGGCATAATAAAAACATTGGTAATACACTCATTGCTGAGATGCAAAATGAATCTCAAAGCAATCAGAGGACAATAACAATTTTAAATTAAAATGTGCACAGTGTACAAATTGATTTTGCTAAAGGCAAACAAACTGGCAAAAAGATCTCTGTTGGTAAAGTAGCTTTGAATATTTAGATCAAATTTGCTTCTTGATAAAGGTTCCTAGAAAAGCTGTGTTTATGCTATGGAATTTATTCCACAATTTATTGCTTACTCTGCATATCCTTAGGTGAAGATGCAAAGTGTTCATTTTATCCATGTATTTGTTACTTTTTTCTTCCTGTTATCATTTGAAATGAGAGGTTGAGAAGAGGAACACTGGGAAGGCAATAGCTGATGTTTGTACCTAGAGGAATGTTAACCAACCTTTTGTTCCAGAAACAGCTTTTGAGCACTGAGCACTGCTACTGTATGAAACACACCTGCAGCTTTTCTTGTGTAGGAAGGCCCTTGGGCCTTGCAACCAGCTTGAACAGCTCCTGATNTATGAAACACACCTGCAGCTTTTCTTGTGTAGGAAGGCCCTTGGGCCTTGCAACCAGCTTGAATAGCTCCTGATGCTTCCACAGGAGGCACTGAGCAAACAGAGAGAACAAGCCCACAGCAGGCAGAGCTTCAGTCAACAGGGCAGAGAGTATCCGTGTGAGCTCCCATGTTGGAGACTGAACTGGGAGGAGAAGCCACGAGAGCTCCCACAGGGCAGTGTCTGTGCCAAGTAACAGTGGTTAAGCCCCTGTGCATCACTGATGGATGTCCTGTGAGATACTGAACAGCTGAAGGACTCTGCTGTGTTGGATTTAATCTCTCAGTTGTTTTGGAGTTCACTTTCCCTCCTGTTGTGCTGTTATTTACTTTTACTTCATCTCATCCATCTAATTAAAAGAGTGCTGAGAACAAACGCATTTTATCAGGCTGTTCAGTTTTGACTGTGCTTTCTTTGGTACCTGATATACCCAAGAAATCAATATAGAGACTGGATTGAGACGTGTTACAGGACTCCACTGTAAGAGATTAAAGAATGAATAGAGCAAGCTCTAAGTACCATTCATGTATATACTATTTTCTGAGGGCATGGGAGATCTAGTTAAAAGAAATCCCTTTTTTAGCATAGTGTTGCCAGGAGATAGGTCGTTGGGCAAAGAAAATCTCTGACCTCACCCAGAAAATCCTCTTTCTTCAGAAATGCCAAACATATGAGGCGCTCCAAGTAAGTAAAAATATAAGTTTCAAAATATTTTTCCCCTCTTGTTACTATTGAATAAAGTATGTCAAGGTATTGCTTAATTTTATGACTTTTAAAGTACATTCAAGCAAAAATCCCCCCCAAAACTCTACTGAAAGTATTTCTACAGAGGAAGCCCTTTGCCTGAATTGCTGCATTCTAGCCAAGGGAGCCTTTTACATTCAAAGCAATAGATAGTGACAGTAAAACCTGTGAGAGTGGCCAGGTCTCCAGGGCAGATAGGTTTGATAGCCACAGTTCTCCATGGCTGTTGCTATCCATCAGTCCTTAAGGGAATTGAGCTGTGGAAGAAGAATTAAGTAAATGAGCGTGCTTGTATCCCAATTTAGCAGAGTTAGGATTTGCCTGGTTCAGGAGAAAAACAGGAACTCACTAAATGGATGTCTTTCAGGCATTTATTACTCATAATAGGGAAAATTATATGCAGTTGCATGTTAATTTGGAGGCTAGGTTAAACAAAGAAAAAATCCTCCAAGCAAGAAATTTATACCAATATTGTGGTATAAATGATGTGTCTCTCTGCCATCTCTAAGTCTGTGGGTGTAGAAGATTTTAATAGAAGATGCATATTTCTATTTTATATTAAAACTCATTGGCTATAGGCAACAACCTTTATTTTAAGGAGTAACATATAACAGCTTTTTTTTAAATCATGAAGAATGTCAATTTCACGGAAAATAACCATAAAATATATTAATTCACATTAATAGTTAACAACTAAATTAGCCTTAAATCCCACAACTCTCAAAATTCTACACAATACCCAGCATCTGACTGCAACTCTTACATATTTTGAAAGTCTTACACTGAAATTCTACTCCAACAACATCCATACTAATAAACAAGCCACAATTTCTCTTCAAGATCTTTCCTCCAGAGCTGCTTTGGGAGGGCCTTTCTGCACCATTGTCCCTGCAGCTGTGAAGTCTCAAACTCACTGTTGAAGTCAGCCCAGGTCTGGTGGCTGCCGAGTGCAAAGTGGCAGCCTCTGTATCTCTGCACTATTCCTTTTGGTCTTGCTGGGGAGAAGAGTGGTTTTTTTCCCAGTTACTGTGAAATGTTGATTTTCCTTTGAAAAGGGAATGTTTTCTTCTACTGAAAAGTGTATTGTTTCCCCACACTTGGCCCTTTGTTTCACACAACATATTGCAGACATGAAAACCAGCTCCTCATACACTGGGGAAAGTCAGAGACATTTTATGAGCCCAGCTGGGCAAGTGTCTTTTTTTCTGGTTTTGTTTGTTTTCTTTTTCTTTTGTGAGAGCTGTTGTGAACAAAGAACCATCTAGATCAGAAAGAACAGCTCAGTGGTAAAATTATTCAGCATTACATTTTTTTTTATATTGGCATATGTTTCATTCCAGCTCTTCTACATACAGCATGTGGACTTTGCCTGTACTCCCTGGGTGTCTGTGGAGTCTTGTGACCTCTGTTCAGACCTGCTCTAATCATGCATGGCTTCCCTCTTGTGTTTGCTTGCCACAGTTCACTGGGTCAATTGATC
Source organism: Orthonyx spaldingii (assembly GCA_013397795.1). NCBI lineage: Eukaryota > Metazoa > Chordata > Aves > Passeriformes > Orthonychidae > Orthonyx > Orthonyx spaldingii. Next base: position 197,585 of record VZTJ01002533.1, on the reverse strand, counting down.
TCACATTTCTGTATCTATGATGTGTTTATGTCCAAACACGACACCTATATCTGTGAAACTGAAATATGTAGGTCCTCTGTCAATTTGTTTGAAAAAACAGAATGATTTTTCTCCAGATTTCTCCTTCATCCTCCACTACTTTATTTCTCACTGCTGCTCACAAAACTGCAAGAGTAAGCTGACATTTGAGGTTATATCCTCAGCTGATACAAACTGTGATGTCTTACTGGGGCTGACATCAACAGGGAACCTCATCTTTGGGTTTCCCATGCAACATTTCCTTTCTCTGTAAATGGATCACACATTTCAGAGCTAATCAATCTGAATCCCAATAACAAAAGGGGAAACAACACGGCACCTGCTGGCATTTTAGCACCTCACATCTATGCACACTCTGTTCAAGACTATCAGATCCAAACTCTCTCTTAATTCACTCTGGTTGTAACACTTTAAGTTATCTCCATGTAGGTAAAAAAGACACTCAAAGGAGTAAAAGAAGCTGATTCAGAAAATGAAGTTATTTAGATCTCTTCAAGCAGTCAGGTTTATGAGTTAACACTAAAGAACCCTCACCCCATAAGGACAATGTATCTTATCTTACATGTTGGAAATTAATATGAAAACCATGCCCATGTTTTATAGCAGACACTCATAAATGCACTTTTCAATTTGTTGCTTTTTTTTTCTGTACAAATGGTTGTTAACTGGTGTTTCCTAGGAACTGATGTGATCTGGTAAAATTGCAACTGAAAGATGGTTGTACTATCAAAATACCAGATAGTTGTGTTGTAAAATTTCCCTTCCCACTATTGTCAGAGCTGCAAATCTTCCCTTAAAAGCTCTGGGAAATTATAGCATGCCATGAGAAGCAGGGTTTAATCCTAGCAGCCTGATGTAGTGTGAGTGGGATTTAGTATTAATGTTCATTTTATTGTGAGAGGTGCCTCCCTGGGAAGGGTTGTGGGTCCTTTTAGCAGAAATGGATCCCATTACAAAACCACCCATCTCTGAGGATGTTTCTGCAGCACTGATAAAGAAATGACACTGCTGTTCCCCAGCTGGTTTAGAGCTGTGACACTGAATAAAAAGAAATGTAATATAGGCAGGGGCTAGAGAGAGAGCCTCTCATGAACAGACAAAGAATAAATAGAAATGTTTCCCTTTAGGACCCGCAAAGCTCTTGTCTGAAATGCATGTGTGACCCAAGCTGTTCTCTAGGGTCATCACGTCTTTATGCACCAACATGAAGAAATTTCATGAGAAAAGGCAGACGAGAGCGAAGCTGAAAGGTGCTTGGCAACAGGGAGGTACAATAATGAGACTAAGCAGGATACCAATTTCACCCTGGGGTCATTGTATGAGCTGCTGTATACAATGAACCCATCTTCCTCAGGTGGAACATTGAACTGGTCATTAAACATCAATTTTTATTTTTTTAGTGGGGCAGACAATCCCTAATCACTTTAAGCTTGGTACACAGTGTAGTAATAGCTCATCTGCTGTGGAGGCAGGCTCTGCCTTTGGCAAAAGCAACACGCAGAGTCCTGGGACCTGTTTCAGCCGTGGGCAAATGCCATGGAACAGGAATCAATGTAGAGCAAATGAGTTAGCACTGTTCTACCTTGCTCTAATCTCCCAACACATTTTCTTTGGGATGCTGCCCAGAGACCCATGGCTTTCAGGGTAGCTACATTTTCCAGGCCATTTTCACCAAGAACAAGTAGACAAACTTTCCAGTGTGCTGGGGGAAGCCCAGAGATTGGACTAAGCCAAGCTGACTTCCTTGGACTTCCCTTGTTATCTCCAGAAATGCATACAAATCCTTCCCTTAGAACCCTCTTTACAGATGCCCACTAAATATGACTCCAACATTTTCCCTTAGGAAATCACAGGTTGAACTTCCTCCTTCATAAATCCCTGCCCTGTCCTCTGATCTTGCATATATTTCCAGCCATGCTCATCTTTCTGTCACCCATGTGAGAACACAGTTTAAGGAGAAGGAAAAGGACTTGAATGTGGACCTCTCGTGATTTGATCAAGTCTCTGAGTAACAAACAGCAAAGCAAAACAGGCAGTGAGTCTGTCCTATTTTCACACGGAACCTGAAATAGCAAACTTGCTGTGAGAGCACTTTCCAATCTGAGCTCCAGAATAGGGAGCAGTGTGGAAGCATAATGAGAAGCCTGGAGGGCTTAGATGTGAGGTGTATGCTTAATTTTATAAGAGGCATTTTCTAACAAATTCAAAACACATCTTTAGAGTCTATTAGTGTAATGATCATACCACCTAGTGGGTTCCAGGAGCCCTCAGAATTCAGCAGCAGGCACAGGGAGGGCTGGTGAATTGACATTTTTAAGTACAGAAAGTAACAGCGGACTGACTCCTGTCCAGCAGCAGTGAACCAGTTTTCAAAATGTGCTTAGAAACAAAGATATTTTTAAATAGGTGGGAATTCAGATCCTGACAAACTTCTGAGGACCAGCTACTTTCTGTCATGCACTGCATGAAAATACAAGATGCTGCATCCTGCACTGCATGTGTGTCTGCAGTTGCATGGCGTGCTGAGGAACAACCTGTGAAAAGTCATTTTTCTTACGCTCTAGCTGTGCTTACAAGCAGTGGAGGGTGCTGGAGGCCTCAGGGTACAGAACTCAGAGATCACTGAGAGGTAAATGTGTGAATATCTTTCTGCACCATGAGCTTGATGTGTCTGTGATGCTTGATGAGCATTCATTCAGCAGCAGCACTCCCCTAATTTCAGTGGTGCAAGATCAGATCCTTTACACCCATCTCCTTGAGAAGATGGCAAAGGACAGCCAGACATGTATTTATTTCTCCTGTAGAAGGCATTGCTCAGGTGAAAAAAGGAATAACCGAGGAGGAATAAAGTTAAAAACATAAAAGAAATACTGAAAAAGACATCATATTCCAGATCTTAACATAGAGAAGAACATTTCATATTGCAACAAAGGGTGCAGCAAGACTGTCCTGTAACTCATTAGCCTGACCTGGTGTTGACTTTGGAGAGCTCTTGACATATGTCATTTAATGTAATATTGACTTTTCCTATGTGAGTTTCATCATTTGTGAGCTCTCCTAAGATGAGCAAATGTGATGGAAAAATGGAGATTTTCTGTTGGGTGGCATTAACGCTTGACTTTCCCTCACACCTCTGTGTGCAGAGCACAGAGCTGCATGGAAATGGACCCAGCACAAAACCTGTGCCTTGCTCAAAAGCGTGGTTGTGTCCCATACAACCTTTCACACCTCCCTGAGGCTGCACAACATCCCCATTTTCATGCTCCAAGCCACAGGGAGAGAAGGAAGCTCTGTGAATGCTTCACAGGATGAGGAGAGTGGGTTGACATACAGAGATCCAGCTGCAATAAACTTGCAGAGTTGTACCCAGCAGCAGAGCTGGGTAAAAAGCACAGGAATTTCTGACTGAGCCTCAGATCCTGCTCTGGCATTCCTTGGACAGAGCAAGACCCAGAGCCCAGGGGCTGGAGGGGCAGGGTTTCAGCAGCCAGTTACAGATTCTCCTTGGTCTAGGCATAGTTTTCATTCCCCTGGATTTTTATCAAGTTTAGCTTACACCAGCTCTAGCAGGTAGAATTCTTTTTAATCTTTGACGTGCCAATTTCTCCCACCTGCATGGTGGGAGAAACAGTGCTGCTAACTCAGATATTGTATTCTTATGGTATCTGCACTAAGCTCACGTTTATTAAACCCAATTATAGAAAAAAATGCATCCAAAAAGGATGTGATCCTACTGAAAACAGTGGGGCAGTAGAGAAATAAATCTTAGCAGTCTTACCAGGTGTACAGGAACAAAGCCAACCACTGTGCAAAGGTTTTCATGCATTCTTAGTTTTGCAGATCCGACCTGATCCATTGCAAACAACACATGAAGAGAACTGTGATCAAGGTGCCAGCAGAAATGGGATTCCATTCCAACAGCCCAGCTCCTGATCCTACCCAGATGCCTCCCAGCCATGTGGGAAAGCAGCTGTGAATTCCCTGTGCCCCTAGATGGATCCAAGCATGGGGACAACACCTCTGGGAACATGCTCCTCTTGTTTTTCTGATCATCCCTTTGATTTGACTGCTCAGGAACTCTCTGTTGTCTGAGAGATTTGTCTGCTGGGCCAGATGTTTATTTTGCATTTTGACAAACTAAATGTCTGTATTTTTTCTCCATGTAACTGGAATAAATTGTATGTGGGGTTTGTGCTGATTTTTTTTTTTTTTTTAATCAAGTAGTGATTAAGAATGAGAAATAAAAAATGTGGGTTTAGGATCATATGCAAGTAGCTTACATACTCTAAGTGAAGACAGATGTAATGGCATTACTTTTTGTGAGGAATTGGGATGGCTAAAAATTGGATGGCTTTTAATTTTGTTTTTCAGTATTTCCCTCAGTGCTAAGTTAATTAACTGGAAGGTGGCCAGATAACTTGGAGTCTTTACAATATTTGGGGTATTTTGCATAAAGAGAGACAAGCCCACTACTTGGTGAAATAATTAGATTAGCCTGAATGATTTAAAGCCCTTGGAGGAGGAGGGGGAGTTGCATAAGCTTTGTACATATAATGCTGAAGCTCTTTTTGATTTCATACAGAGACTTCCTGAGGCCCTGGAAAACCAGACCTTGTCTATTAGGCATTGCTCTGAGAAGTTCACAAACCAACCAGAAAGCACCAAAGGAAGCAGAGGTAGCTGGCAGTGGTTACCTAGAAGCAAGGCAGGTCCCAACCGTGAGCAGAGCTCGGATTTCTGGGTACCCATGAGATGTAGATGCTCTTTTTGACCCACTCAGATGGAAGGCTGATTAATTCTTCCAGGAGAGCTCTACCCATGTCTGCCTTAGTGAGCAGAATTCCAGTTGATATCTGAGGCAATGATATCCCTTTACCAGAGTGACCAGTGATGAGGGGCGGTGACAGAATCGGTGCATGTGACACGTCCCTGACCCCTGAAAATTAAAAGAATAATTGGAAAAAAGGGAGCTCCTGCATCCAAAAGGCCTTGGAAGTAACAAAATGAAAGGAAAAAAACCAAATAAAAACTCCTCAAAATATAATACTCTCTGCTGAATGCCAATGGCACAATGCCAGCAGGTTTCCTGTGGATACCACGCTGTGTTCCATGAGCTAACACAAGGGTTAAAGTCTGCAGCTGCTAATGCCATAAGCCTTAAACCATGCCTTTATTCAGAACACACCAAGATCTGTCACCTTGCTGCAGTTAGCAGATAATGGGTGTGGAGAACAAAACCCCTGTACCATAGTGAGACGCCAGGACACACACTCCAGCCCAACAGGTTGACCAAAGGAACTTGAATTTCCTTCATTCTTCTCTAAAATCTGTTCCAAACCTGTCTGAAATCTACAGGAAAGCAGGCTCTGAGCAAAAATGTTGAGATGATCCATTTGCCTTCAGAATTTCATTTAAACTCTATTCCCAGTTGCAGTTTTATGTAACTATTTGTAGCTGAACCTGGCAGTCTCTCTGTCTTTTGTAGTACTACACAAGTAATATCTCTCTGAAAGGATGAATTATTCTTGTACTCTTCCATATTAGGCCCAAATGCAGTCTCTCAGTCTTTTCTGGGCATATCTTATTTTCTCCTGTCAGCCATTTTAATATAGAATTTTATGCATATAGTTATATATCTTATAACATTCAGGCTTTAGAATATTTTTATAAATGGGACTGAAGTAACTGGATTCACTAAAATTCTCATGGTAAGGATCAAGTGTGTGGTGCATGAGACTCAGGCACTGTAGGAAGAGCAATGCATATTAATTTAGTAGCTCCAAAGCGATCTAAAATCGTATGGAAACGTAATTTTTGCTGACTGTTTCTGTACCAAATAGCTGTCATGCTCTCTGTCAGTTGAAAAACCACCCTCTGCCACTCCCATCATTTCCTTAAGAAGTAAAAATGCAATTTGACTGTATAGAAGGTGTACAATAACTTGGTTCAACCAATGAAAATATAAATAGCTTGACTAGAACTTCTACTGCATGCCTTTGGTAAAGCTACACATGACTTATTTAAATATTTTAATTTCCTTTTTTGTGTGCCCTGGAATCTTGTTGGACACTAGAGCTGAAATGATTCCCCAAGAGTCTTTCACCTGAGCAACTGTCTGAGTTCCTACTCTGATTTTTTTGTTTCTGGATGTTGTTGCTCACAGTCTTGAACAGCAAGTTACTTGGACAATTTGGCCATTGCCAAAGGTAACTTTGGACACCAAAGGACACCAAAGGACACCAGTTATCCTACAGAGCCATGAAGGTACCACACCAAAATATAATAATGTCACATTTGGAGCACTACAAAAGCATTTCTACAGCTTGGGCAGGAGGGCTTTATTTAAAAACATTTTATATCTTGTAAAACTTATATTAAAAAAAGTATTTCTTTAGAGTGTATGTTCTCATCCGTGTGTGCTTTCTCGCTGGTACTCATAGTTACCATCCCTGTGGTGGTAATATTTCAAATTGGTGTCAAGCACATAGTCCACTGCCCTGCATTTATAGAATGCTAAATTTCACTGGGGATTTTGAGAAGCTGTACCTAAGTGTCTTGCCTGGACTGACTTGTTGTACTTGGCATCATTGGCAATCAAGATATACAAGAAGATATATCTTTGGGAAAAAAAAACCCCAAAACAAAAAACAAAATAAAAATCCCCATCATCCCTGACCCCAACTCAAGCAACATCATTATTTTAGCATGAAGCAAAAATTGTGAACCTTTTGCTTTAGGACATTTAAAGGTGTATGACATAAAATGAGATTTTTGGCTGTAGTCAGTGAAGTCATGCGGTGATGATTAAGAGAAGAACTCAGACAAGTAAAATTCCTAGTTATGGATGTTGTCTGCTATATTCAGTTGATTTATGTGGCTTAAGTTTTAAATTACAATGAAAACTAATTTTGGAAAGGAATATTGGACATATGATTTGGACATGGTTTTCCATTTAGGAAATAAGACATTATAAAGTGTGCTCAGTCAGTTGGCCCAAGGTGGTTACAAGGTAAACAATCAGAGAGAAGACAGACCTCAGTAAAAGGGGAAAACATACCAATCATAATCTGGCTCCTGTGTGTGCTGAGTAGGCTCAGTCCAGCTCCATCTGATTTCTCACTTGGACTCCTCAGGAGTATGGCATTCTCAGGTACTTCCAGTGTGGTATATTTTTTTCTCTTCCTGTTTTGTCTTCTTTCCTTTCTTCATTTGGTTTATTAAACGTGATATTTTTTAGGATAGGGTCAGCATTCACAGGCCACTTGAAGGTTGGGCTAATGCCTCTTCCATCAATGAGAACAAAAGGGCAGGATTTGCTGTGGCATTTAGCCTGACAAATACACTTGTACAGAGAGATGTGTATATTTATTAAAGATGAAGTAAGTGCACTGGCTGCTTTTCTTTCCCACAGTATTTTCAGTTTTGGAAGCACCCCAAGACATTTCAGGTCTTTCTGTGTTTGAGATAGTAATTGGGAGAACAATTGAAGAGGATTGAGCACATAGTGAAAAAAAGCAGTAGGAGGCAAAGATTTCTTCAGAAGAAAATATAACACATTACAGAAATTGAGTGCTCTGCATTTAATAAGGCAAGCAAACAGACAAGAGAAAAGCAAAGAAAAGGCACAATGGAGACAAAAAAGGCTTATTATGACAAAAAAAGCCAGAGCCATTAACTATCAGTCTGGTGATAAACTATTACAGTACTGCCAATGCTGTCTCCTGAAGAATGTAAATTGTGTGATAAGAGATTTGGCCCCACACAGAGATAAAGAAAGTGCATGTGGTTATATTTCCAAAAGGACAAGAAGATAAGAAAAAACTGGGAGTGGGGAGACAAGGGAGTTGAGCTTTCATTTTGAAGTCACTAGCACAGGCAAAAATACATAAAAAAGGAACAAATGAACAAACCCTGGAGTAAAATAGACCAACAAATCAAGCTTAACTTATGCAGATGTAAAGAGAAAGCAGATCTCACACTGGGTGTCGCTGATTTGATTTTAGTCGAAATTTAGTGCTCTGTTAATCAGATCTCACCAATACATGTGGATTCTGCTGTCAGGAGACCCTGAGAAACATTTATCAATCAGCTAGGAAGAAAAACATCTTCCTCAAAGAAGAATGGTACCAGTCAGCTCAAATGTGTTTTCTTAAGTAGAATCACAAGTGAAGTACACTTTAAGGGAGAAGGGCAAAGAAATATTTTCTCAATGTCTTGTGCCTCATACAAGACAAGCATTTTAATGAGACATCAATGCAGATTTAGAGACTTCATGACCAGGCATTATTAAAAATATGCTCAAAGACAGCAAAAGGAATCCACTGCATGTGGCAGGGCTGTTGTGCTCTGCCTGAGGCAGTGGAAACAGGTCTCCTTCTCTGTGAGGGATCAAGGGCACTGCATGATGATCTCACCTTGCTCTTCTAGAAGAGTTTCATCATGGAGACCTCAGTTTCTGGCACACCGTGTTCTAATCGAATGACGTTCAAGTCTCTCATATCTAACAGAGCACCACACTCTCTAAGGTGTAATTTCCACCCAACACAAGTAGGAAACTGGAAAGCACCCACACCCCAGGTAATTTTATGGGTGTTGTGCATATTTGTTTCCACACATGTAAAATGAAAATTCAGTTATTTTTGTAGCAGGAGGCCCTCATGGGTGTTGGGTGGAAAGCTCCCAGTCTTCCCCCACCAATGTCAGGAAGAATTCTGAGTCCCTCCTGGCTGTGGAAGAGGATCATTCCCACATACCTGAAAAAATTACAATGACTGACTGCAGGGCTGCCTGACAGGGACCCCTTGCACTGCATCCCTGTCTCCCAGAAACCAATTTGCCACTTAGAACTTTTTCCCCAGTCATCCCAGGTTTGATATATCTGTACTCAAATCTGTTAGTTCTGATACTTCTGCTTGCCTTAATAATTCCAATAAAAATGATGAGTCTACACACTAATTAACAGCCCTTGCTGTTAATTGCAGGGCCGGTGTTTTCTACAGCAGAAAAGACATCTGGAGCCTGGTACCTGTTACAGGCACAGGGGTTGTGGGCAGCAGGACGTGGCAGAGGTGTGGTGGTTGCCATCACTCAGTGTTTGGTGCTGAGCGAGGCCCCTCAGGTACCCCGGGGAGCAATACTGGCAGTTTGGCTGCTGCTGATTCAGCCCAGTGTTTTGCTTCAGCAAATGAAAAAACACACAGCGTAGGCATATCCTAACAGACTTTTAGACACCAATCAAACCCCTCACAGACTGTGCCTTGATCTTAACTCTCCTATTGATTATTTTTACAATTAAAACATTCCTTCTTCTCCTTATAGTTAAACATACAGAGCTATCATGGCACAGTACAGTTTCATGTACTTCAGTTATAAATTCTCTTTGCCCTCAGACCAAATGTTTGTCAGTTCAAGATCAAAAGAATCCCTCTTTATACCTTCTTATATCAGCAGATTTAAGTCCATGGTTTTTCACTTTGTTCTGTTAATGCTGTTGGGTTGATAACAGGACATCTCAACCTACCATGCTGTAGTGTTATTCCCATTAGCCTGAACTATTGTCCACAACAGCCTGGAGCCCACGATTTGTCTTTTTGTTTGTAAATGTTCATAAAGCAACTAGCAGAGAAAAAAAACACACCTCAAACAAAGTTTATTTTTGGTTCAAATGGAACAAGACTTACCTGTCTCTTCCCCTTGCCTTCTCCTTTGCCTCCTCATGCAAAAATAATGTTTTATTTTTTTAATGTTATAAAAAAGTTTTACCTTCTTTTACTTAAGGGTATGCAATGACAAAGAACCACAAGGAAAAATATGTCTTGAAAGATAAAAGCCAGCTTAGTCTAGAATACTTAAATCATACTCCTAAAGACATCACTCTACAGGATGCAATTAACATTATTCAGATGTTTTATTGTGTGTGTTTGCATTACTCTTCACTGTAATATTTCTGTTTCAGTGAGTCAGGGGTTTGGCAAAGTATGTCATAATTGTTTTGTCTATCCCTTAAACACCTGATGCACACTCCCATTCCTATATCATTTTTAGACACATTTTTAGCTGCAGAGATCTACAGTTCTTTACATTTTTGTGCTTTCTCCTGTTCTTGCTTTTCTTCTATTTAGTGTCTGTCCTTCTGCCCTTCCTCTGCCTCTGTTGTATCTTCATTAATCCAATTTGTAACTGACAGGGAAGGTCCAAGGAGGACAACTTGGTTATTCTGCTTGAACAAGGACCCTTGTAGGTCTGTTAGGGGCACTGAGCTATGGGGATAAAGGGAATTACACAGCCCAATTGCTCAGTATAAGCAATGGGTTGTCAAACCATCAGCCCACCCAACAGAAATTGCAACAGAACCACATTTTAGCCCCTTTTCCTCGAGGTTGTGGTATCTTTTCCTACATTAGAGAATTACAGTATTCTTTTCCAGGTGTCACTGTCAGCAACAATTGCAGACCCCAACAGGAACTGCAGCTCCTGGCTCTGTGCTGGGCTGTGACCTCTCTGAAAGACAATGCAAATGGGGCGACACAGCCTTGTTGTTTGGAACACTTGACTTTACCCCTGCGCACAGTTTGTACAATGGGTGCATTGAATTGTGCACAAATAAACATGTTTTTTTCAGGGCTTTATAAATGGACTGCATTTCTAGGCTCCTCACAGCCTTTGCTCAGGTCCCTTTTGCCTACTCTTAAGAAAATGTTTAAAAACACACTGAAAGTTGACATTTATTTTGACCCTGAGGCTCAAGACTTTGAGGAAGGAGAAGCTGTTTTCTCAATGCAGAGTTTATTCCTGGAGAATCAAATGAGGCAGAACTTTGACAATTTAAGCCGACTACACAACTTTAGGAGGAGGAGGGAAGGAGAGGTCACCTCTTGGGAGTCAGGCAAATGAAACCATAGGTCAGTGAACTCACCTTCAGACAAACAACTTTGAATTATATTATACCTGCTGGTTGGTGATCATCTGACCTTTCTTGAGACACTTTATTTTCATATCCCTTATTTTGTCTGAGCCCAACTGCTTGTTATTGAATAAATCACCGGAGGCTAAAGAAAAGCTTCAGCTGCTAACTCAGAAACACATTAGATGTGCCTATTTCCATCATATCCAGCACAGATATACGAATACAGATGTTGCCTGTGCCCAATCCATTTGAGGAGGCTCACCTGTTTTGGATAATCAGTTCCAGCCACATGTTTGGAAATTCCTTACACTTTTCTCACCAAGTAGCTGTGAAAAAAACCACAGATCTCTGATGAATTGTTTAGTATTTATTTCCTTGGGCACCCTTTTAAAATTGGCTTGGTTGAGGAGCATGAATAGGGGTTACTGTGCTTTCCACCTCTATTCTGCTGGTTTTAAATTGGAGGCCATATTTCAGGAAAGCAATTAAGCACATGTTTAACTTTGTTTTGTTTTGTTGACTGTGTTTTATGCACCCTGACTGTCACTGTAATGCTCACAAGATTAAGCACAGGATCACAGGATTGCACCAGGGCGCTTCACAGTCAGTGTAATGTGGAGTATTTGGACTCTTGCTGGTGTTCTGGATGGGTAGACCAAGTCATTTACAAACAGAAACTCCTCCTTTATTGTTTGTCATTTGTGTGTATGTGTGTGTACATGTATGCAACATTGTAAATATAAGTTTATTGTCATATATTTTTCAGCATTCAGATACAGTCTGTCAATTTGTGGAGACTGAGAGAATCAATTCATGCTCCTCTAGAGTCACAGTCTAAATATAACATATGACAGAGAAATAGAAAATCTGCAATGATGAACAAAGAGGAGTTAAGGGAAAGGATGATAAACTCCATAAAAATAACTTAGGCCATACTGCAGTCAAAATGAGTAATTGTAAAAACTTAAACAAAAGAAGACATTTGAGTATTGCTTCTTTTCTTTTCCTTTTTTGTATCTGCACATTTATGTAGCCATGGATCGTTTTGTGTATGTATATTTCACCCAAAGGGAAACTGTCATGGCAAACATACAGCTTAAATGATTTCTTGCAGTTTTCTTTCTATGACAAAATTGCCATCACATATTTCAACCCTGTAAAAACCATGTCTACCCAAATTGCCAGATGAATTGAAATGTTTCCAATTTTCTATAACAGAGAGGAGTAAAGAGATATCTGGGAGTGGAGGTGTAACAAATAATTCTCCAGACCATTGCTGTTTTTTTTTTTTAATGTAATAAAGCTTCTTTATTTATTTATTATTTATTACTGTTTAGAGGAAGGCTATTTTCCAAAGAGGAACACCATTTTTTAGGCAAGAGAAATTCAGGAAAAGAATGGTTAATGTAAGGCTGAAAAGGAGGAAATGGAGGAAAGGGTGAGGAGGTGGGAAGAGGCTTGTGAGAGGAGAAAAGAGATGTTTGAAACAATGGTGCTGTTCCAGTGCAAGAGACCAGCAAGAAGAGTGCCAGGAAAAAGACATGCAGAAAAAAAAGGCAGAGAAATGAGAGGGAAGACAAGGGAGAGGAAAGAGTGGTGCAGAACAGTTGAGGAGAGATAGAGGAGCAGGGACCTCATAAAAGTTATACAGAGTGGAGCAAGGTACCAAAATTGCAGCCAGAGCAGTGGGAAAAGACAATATTGTAGCTGCCAACACCTGCAAGGATGAAGAGCAGAAAACTCTGTGTGCTGTGAGGAGAATGCAGTAGCAGAGAAGATAATTTGGTGCCATCATAGGCACCAATATTTTATTGGTTTTCTGCCTAAAAAAGAGCAGATTTTAAGGCTCACTGTCTCAGTCAGAGCAGGGAAACTCAGAGAGGACGGAGGCAAAGGGTGTCTTGCAGAAGCTGAAGCAGAGATGAAGCAGGTCCAGGTACATCCAGCAAGACACAGACTGTAGTGGAAAATCCCCTTGCTCTGGCTGGGGCTGGGCTGGAATGTGCTGCAGAAAGTGCCCTTGCCGAAGCCCGAGGTCAGGCTCTCCACAGGGGGTGCTGAACGTGTGGTTTGCTCTGTGCAGAGGGTGCTTGTGGCTTGCACACAGGAATGGTTTGGGTAATTAAATCACTGCTACCTTTGCTCTGCAGTCTCCTGAGTCAGCTGTAGAGACGCTGGGCTGGCGTCTTCTGTGAACCCTGACAGGGTTGGAAAACGGTAAAAAAAGAGTTACAGCTCATGGAATATTCTGCCTCTCCCAGGAAGCACCTCTGAGGCCAGTGTACCAAATCTGAAGCCATTGATTAAATGTGCTCATCACAAAAATTGTTCTCACTGATTGGTTTGGAGACAGGGAACAGTGATTTTAATAAACATCTAATCATAACCTCTCCAGTCCATTCAATTAAATCGCTGGTAGGATATCTGGAAAAGGCAGTGAAAATGTTTCAGCATCTGAGCTGGACTGAGTCTAGGCTGTGAAGATAAATGCTTTCTCCTCAAAGAAGACATGTCAATCATCAAAATTATGTCTGAGACCAGACATATCCAGATCTGGATTTTACACCTCAGCTTTCATTCTTAACGGAAATGATCTGAACCATCATCGTCATGAGTAACGGGTGCAAACACTTCTCACTCATGATGAGATTTTACATGTAGTGCCAAATGAAATACTGTAGGTCACATCATCCATGTAACCAGCAGGAGCCAAGCCTAAAATGCCTCCTTGAGACAGACAAAGGGCCAAGGGAAGAGTCAAGGCTCTTAGACCTCAGCCCCCCATGGTCCATGTGGCAATATTCTTCCAGGTTCTTGAAACTGCCAGGAAGGAGATGGCAAATTGAAAAGAATGGATTGAATAATTCACTTGAAACAGGTTCCTCAGGGGAAAATAGTAATAAATGTCTCCAGTCTTATCTGACAAATGATAAGGAGTTTAGAGCTGTTAGAGCGATTACTAACACAGCTGCACCTCCAGTTCCAATGCATTTCTTCTTGGATAACTAATATACATCATATTTCTACATCTGTCTCTGCCAGCAAGCACAGAAGTTTTGTACTTGCTTAAGAGAATACACAATGCAGAGAGGTGGCTGTGTACATTTCAAATGTTTTCTCCCTTTTCTCCTTGACAGGCCCCAGTCTCTGCCTCTCATTGCCAAAGGAAGTTACAGATTTATCGTGGCAAGTTGTACCCAACGTGCTGCACAGCTGAAACCCAGTGAAACAGCATGTCAGCTCTGATCCCTGACCCCTCACAGAGCTGAGGGAAGGAATTGCTGCCTCACTGCCTCCCAACCACGAGAAGATGCTTTGCAGCTCTGTCCCCACAAGACCAGTGATCCACTCTGCTGAGACTGATGCTCTCTCCCACCCTCTGCATGCTGACTCTGCTGCCCCCTGGCTCCTTCCAGGCAGCTTCACAAAATGAGGCTGGATTTAACTGTTTTCCGGTTTGGAAGATGGAATGAGGCAGTATCTGGTGGCAGCAGACCCATGGGTAAAGACACTTAGGAACAAGCTGTTCAATTCCCCCTGGGGGTCATAAGGAAATGCTGTGTGTGGAGAGGCTGCTGGGGAAAGTAGGAATGTAAAAAACAAACATACAATTAAAAACTGATTTTTGCATTTGATTTGATCTTTCATACTCTGGTTTATTAAGGCTTCCAACTTTCCTGAATTACCTGTGAAGCCCTGCCTCAGATGGGCCAGAAGTATTGAAAAAAATAAAGAAATAAATCAGAAAGAGCAATCACTCCTGTTGCTACTGCTATGAGGTCTGGTGCAAGGGAATTGAAGGCCTTATTAGAACCTGCAAACCTGCCAGGAAGCAGTTTTTCCCCTTTGGTAATACAGTATGAAAGGAAGGAAGAGAGTCTGAATCACAAATATGGATAAAAGAGATATAGTCTGAAGTGTCTATCAAAAGTCATTAAATATTTGTCTTGTACAGAGAGCACAACAGTGGAATAATTGTTACACTGGGACACTGGGAGGAACTGAGTGAAGTGCCTGTGGGAGGTCTTCAGGCTTTTCCACACAAAGAATGGTGGTACCCTGTAATGACTTTAATCAAATACGTGATCTTAAAAGCGCAGCAGAAATGAAAGCAAGGCTCTGCACTGTGCACTTACTGTCAGGGCAAAACATAGTGGTGAATTGATGACAAACCTTTTTGGGAATGACTCACTAACCTTCATCTCCCATTCCTAATTTCCCTGTCCCCAGAATGCTATTACTTAGAGGAGAAAGAACTTGAAATTTGTTTCTAGCAGTGGTTTGTGCGCAGGTTTACTTTCAGCTAATCTGAGGTTCTGTGCTGTTGAAGGGGTGTCCTGCCCTCACCACCTCCTCTCCTTGGGTTCATGTGTCAGAGCAGTCAGCCAAAACTGTGTTCTTCCAGCCCCTTCCAGTCACCTTTTTTGATTTCACCTCATTTCACCTCATTCACACAATGCTGTTATGTGGAAGACTCAGGCATAATTCAGCAAATAGGAGTTACATCCCTGTGAATGGTCACAGAAAAAGTTGCAGTCACCCCTTTGTAGCTGAGGCACATTTACCCTGTCTGGGTGACATGGCTTTGCTTCATCTGTCATTCATGAGTCAGAATGAGGCATTTTGGAAAACAAGTGATGTAAATATAACAATGTACAAAAGCAGATGTCTCTCTGCCGTGTTACACACAATGGGCTGGACTATGAAGGCTCTGCCAGGTGGGTGCAGGGAAAAGAAATGGGATAATTGGAGAAGTTTTGAAGGAAACAGGTGCTGCCATGCTGTCCTGGATTTTCTGAAAAAAACAGCTGAGTGGATTCTTCCCTCCAGCTCTCCCTGGGCATGTACTGCTCCTTACTGAAGTTACAAGCCAGCAAATGGACAGTGAGGAACATCTTGTCACAGCCTGGTGCTTGAGGTGCTTTCACATGGCTGGAATTTTTTTTAAGAAATAAGTCAAGATGAAGGAAAATGCTGGAAGTGCAAACATTTCTGATTGTCCCAGACCTTGCTTTATCATATCAATTTTGTGTCATTTTCTTAGCTGAAAAATTTCTTTCAAATAGCACCAGATATGGGTATAATAAGAAAATACAGCAAAATAGCTGCTTTCCCCTCTTCACAGTGTCTGCTGGCCTAAGATGTTAAGTCTCCCCAAGAAGGTCTTAGAAAGGTAATTTTGAAAATGCACATCTGGCTATCTTTAGATAAGGTTAATGCATATAACAGCTTAATAATTATGTACTTTCCCTGACTTAGGTGTCGAGATGTGTAAAGCTAGTAACACCAAAAAAAACCCCAAACATGAAAACCTACCAACACCATCAAATACATTTATATTAACATAGTCGTGCTCATGCTCTGGCTTCCAAGAGCTCACTAACTGCACAACCAACAAATTTAGTAGTTACAGTGAGAGAATGAGGGTATTATTCACTTATTTTTGAGTAAGGTTTGCTGTAATCAGTCAAACCACTCTGGCAGAAATGACAGGTGAATCAGTCCTGCAAGGTTAGAACTATGAAATTTCATTTAGGCAAAGCATTGTTCTAAATAGGACATATGTCTTTATGGCATATATATGTGCACAGAGCTACATTAGAGCAGCCTGCCTTTTAGGGGGCTGCATGAGCACCAGCTCAATCACACAGATGCCAAATGTCTCTGTACAAGATGCTCAGATCATGCCCATAAAGCTCCGAGTTCCAAGACAGAGCTCAAGTCCAGATTTATGTTTGATACCATCACAATCCCAGGATCAAATGTAAATTTAAGCTGAGCTCCTGAATACCTTGGGCAGGAAAACTTGGGCTCAACACTTGACCTTTGGACTCAGCATTTCCTAAACAGATCCTGAATGTCTCACACTGAGGGATGAAGAGGCAAAAAGCCAACAAAGCAGATGGAAATGTCAAAGTACATTGAACTTCTTGTGTCTGAGGCAATTCTTAAGCAGTGTCTTTATCTTGTAGCACAGATAGAGTTAGTTAGCAGGGACCAGACTTCCCAGGACATGTCCCATTTCTGAGTGCCTAGAAACAGGCAATCACAAGTCTGAGAATTTAGTAAAGAGACACAGTCATTTAGAAGTGAAAAAGAGTCTTTTAAAAACTATATCAAAGCAATGAAAGACTTGCAAATATTTTACCTTGCCTAAATAATAATTAAAGGGGAGCATGGTGTTTTACAGTAAATTGTAGAGAATGAAAAGCATTTTATCCATCTCAGGTTTTGCATTAATTTTCATTAACACAGCTTTGTAACACCACCTGTGTCCCAAACACAGCACAAGGAAAACAATTAAGTATTCTCCCTGACAAAAGCCGAAGCAAATCCAACCCAAGGAGAGTGCTTTCAGTCTCTTCCACCAGATTATGGCTAAAAGCAAGAAGAAGGTGCAGAACCTACTGTTGTCAAGTCTGGCCCCAGGAAGCAGAGGAAGGAGGATGGCTATGGAAAAACCTTTGTCTGTCTGTGAGAAGCTGTGGCTGCTGAGTGTTTGTACAGTGCTGGGGTCTGGCAGGACTGTATCCATCTCTCCTGGGAACTTTGAAGTTCTCTGCATCTATGACAGGCAAGAGGGTACTAAACTGGTTTGAGGTCAGTCTGTTAATTTTAGATGGTACAGATGTATCATACTCTTCCTGTTCCAATGAGGAGAAAGACATCTTGTGTCCAGTTTAGGTAAGGGATATTAATATTCATCAATAAACCCTCCCTGGTTAACTCAGTGGATAACCCCAGAGCTGGTTACAGAGTTCTTCACTGGAGAGTTTAGTAATTAAGTGGTGAATCTTGAAGAAAACCCAATGGATTTAAACACTCAACAAAATTGGCTTGACTTGACTTGCCAAAAGTTATAAAAAAGAGAATTCTATTTAAGTTCTCACTATCATCACATGACACTAAACATGGAGGTTTGGTGTTATCTGAGGTGC
Source organism: Orthonyx spaldingii (assembly GCA_013397795.1). Lineage (NCBI taxonomy): Eukaryota > Metazoa > Chordata > Aves > Passeriformes > Orthonychidae > Orthonyx > Orthonyx spaldingii. Next base: position 179,702 of record VZTJ01002533.1, on the reverse strand, counting down.
TTTACTGTGTTCAAGACATCACCCACAGTTGGCAGACTTGACACAGGACAAGTGTGAGACCTGCACCATTCCAAGGGGTGTCTGGAGGCCAAGAGGGGTAGAACATCTCAGGTGTCTGATGTGGGCAAATGAACTGAGCCCTCAGTCCACCCAAGCAGTGGTGCCTGGTGAGATATTCAGGTGGCCAAACTGTGAGCATCTGCTTCAGGGGGAGCTGAACTGTTCTGCTGCATGCACTGCCTTACACTCCTCAGGCTTGTTTCTGTTCTCTGTACACAGGAATCCAGTGCTTGAGATGTGTTCAGGTACCCACCTGGCCTCCAGCTGCAGCTTTGGGAAGGCAGGAGTCTGCCATGTGTACTTTGCCCTATCAGCCCTGCATGGATAATTTGGATATGAGGTCCATAGGGTCACCAGGTTGCTGTTTGGATTTAACTGCAGTTCATATACTGCATAAGAGTGCACTGACCTTTTTTTGTACATGCTTTGGGAGTTCATACCTCTGAAAAGGAATTCAGCCCTTTTGGAAAATTTAGATCTTAATGCACAAGCTGCTCAGATACATACAGCCATTGTTGGAATGACTTTCATGACAGAAGGAAGAAGAAATGCCAAGGGCTAAAGGAGCTGATGGGCATGACTTATGAATTGCTCCAAATGCTTCTTGTCAGATCTTTGGGGTTACGCTTAAAACATATCAGAGGAAGGGATTAAATCGTTGTCACTCAAATAAGTTAAAAGCACAAACACTGATAGTCAAGAAAGAAATAACAGATGAAGGTTGTGACACACAAAGAGCTTAAAATGTTATATTAATTAACTCTCCATTCCAGGATCCCTGGTTGCTACAAGTTGGCACAGACCTGTTAAATTCTGCACATCGTGCCACTTTATGGGAAGACATGGCATTTAAAAGTTCAGTATATTGAGCCTTGAATGGGAAAGTGTGGGGTTTTTCTCATCCCACAGTCTAGAGAGTGGAAACATTACACATTTCAGCATTGCAGTTATAATATGCTGCTCACACATACTAATTCACAGCACTTTCTAAAGTGTAAAGACATTTCAGTTGTCAATAGATCACAGAAAAAAAAAAAGACAAGCTAGTGATCTCAAGATAAAAAAAGCACTGTGCAGAGCAAATTGATAAGAAATCTTTACAAGGCTTAATAATCTTGCAGACACAATCAAAAACCTGTAACCAGATATTTGTTTCAAAATGACCTTCATGTAGCTGAAAATGAATGCACAAAGTGGGTGTGTTCATCGGGGGATTTTTTCCTGCTGCATTGGACAGTATGTCCATAACTGAAATACTGAAAAAATGTTTCTGGTTACTGAAGAACCTAAATTCCTCATGTGACTTCAGTGTCTGTCAGTAAAAGTTATCTAATCAGATAATTTTCTGCTGGTGGCATGCGTGGTGGTCACGTCCTGGTGACACCAATATGCTCAATAATCTACTCAGAAGCTTTTTGAAACCTTGTGACAGGAAGGGTCTCCTGATATTTTGGATTGCTGTCAGTGCTGTCCCTGTAGGAAGGTAGGGTTTGAGCCTCTTTCTTCAATCCAAAGCTGCTGTAAAGCAGACTACAGTCTAAAACATGCATTTTCTTGTATGCTTTCACTCTGTGGTTTTAAAACATTTTCCTAAATCTTTTTGTAGTTACTTCATTTCTGCATTCACAGGAAACAACCATGGAGGTTACAGCAAAACATTATAGATTCTGTTTGCTTTGTGGTTTAACTGGATATATTAAGTTCAGTCCACTGGGATCATGATGAGGTTTGGACTTTTATGTCTAATGTGCATAATTAGTAATCTGGAGATTGGGACTAACACCCAAAGATTTTGTAGGCAAAGATTTTTAAAGTACATATATCTACTATTACCTTGGTCTCTGCCAATGGGTTCGGTTTTATGTCTGACACTTATGAGTGTTCAAAGCTTTCAGGCTGTCTCTCCCTAAAATCAATGAAGAAAGCCCCAAAGTGAGTCTTAACTTTTAAAAATTCATTGGCATTTTCTCAAGCAATACACACATAAACCACAAATACAATTCTCACTTTTTTGTGGTTTAAATCATTTAAACCATAAAGTCTATGACTCCAGGCTTTGCTGCATGAGAAGCTGCATCTTGATTGAAAAACAGTTCAGATGGGAGGGAGCTGGCCCTGTTCAGCCTCAAGAAGAGACGACTGAGAGGGGACTTCATTATTGTCTATGAGGGCCTGAAGGGTGTCAAGGGAGTGGATCCAGGCTGTTCCTGGTAGTGCTGAGCAACAGGGGAAGTGGGAATGGGCAGAAACAGAAAGTTCCACCTGGACATGAGGAAGAACTTCTTCATTGTGCAGGTGGCCGTGCACTGGAACAGATTGCCCAGAGAGGTTGTGGAGCCACCCCCACTGGAGATATTGAAAAACCACCTGGATACAATCCTGTTCCCTGTGTTCTGAGATGACCCTGCTTGAACAGGGAGGTCGGACCAGGTGACCCACTGTGGTCCCTTCCAACCTGCGATTCTGTGAAAACACAAGCAGCTCACCCAGAGGACCTTTATTTTTACATATATAAGGGAAGCCGTGTAATTTTTTTTTGTTACTTAAAATTGGCTTTTAAAGTATGGAAAATAAGTTAAAATAAGCAATTTACCTCCAATGAAAAGTTGCACTGGTTACATGAAAATACTTTTTTGCCTTCAATTTCCAATTGCCATAAGACAAATTGAAAACACATGGATGTTGGAATTTTCAAGCAAAAATATGTAAAATTTTGAGTTCATATGTTCTCAGTTGATAATTAAGAAACTGATGGGATGAAATGCTCAGCTCCCTCTGAAACATCATGAATGGTGAGGGCTCAACAGTACTAAGAAGTTACTAAGTCTAGCAACCTTCACAGAAGTGCCTGCTGTGCGCTTTGTGTTCTCCTCACCAACAGCAAATTCAGGTTAAGATGAGACAAACCGTAGTTCAACATAGGTTTAAAGCTGCCACAGCACTAAAAGAAGAAATGCTACGCTTTCTCTTTTCTGAAGATGATCACATCCAAACCTCACATGAGCTCAGAGGAAAACAGACCTGAAAACTAATCAGTGTTCAGGATATCAGCTACAACAACAACTGCAACAACAACAATAACAAAATAATAACAATGAAAATTTGTTTTTCAATTAGATAATTACTTAATTTGTTTTACCACACAGTTATATAGGTGTTTCAAGAAAGAAAAGGGAATGTAAGGACCAAACAGTAACGGGAGGAGTGAAAATCAGTTTCTTTCAATGTCACTTGATGTCGTACCACAGTAGCAACCCAACTACAATGTAGTGAACATAATTTTACTGCAAGCTACACAAAATAAAATTATCAGACTGTTGCTACGGGATAAGAATACACATAAAGGCAGCTACTGCAGCTCTACTAATGCTTGGTAACTCCTTAAAAGGAACTAATTTAACAGTGGGTCTAAGCCTTGAGAAAAGAATTTGAAAAGAGTTGGTCTTAATTATCACAATAGCACCAAGTGTAAAGCACTTCACATTTCAATAGTGCTTTACCTTCACTAGCCAGGTAATCAGTTCAGCTCCCAATGGCTAACTGAGAGTAATAGTAATCTTAATGTCTTTTGCTTAGGGCTGGGAGAAAATTCTGCTAAATCTTCACCCCACTCAGAGAAACCTTTCTGTAAGCAAAAGTATGAAAGTACCTGAATGCTCACTGCCTCTTAGTGTGCTGCTGCCTGGAAAGACAGGCTGTATCCATCCCAGGAGAAGATATCAAGGTATTCTAAAGGACAAAGACTGCAGTAATAATGGCATTGCAAGAATATGGAGAGGTATGGTAAGTGCTAACCTTTCCAGGAATCTAAGGGCTATGAAAAACAGACATATGGAGCACATTTTGGATTGTTTCTGAACCACTTTTTTGCTTGCTAAGTGTACCTGTGGTTAGCACATGAGATAGCTGGATTAGGACAGGAGAGAAACACTAGAACACCAGGAAAAATGAATAAAACAATGCTGTAATTATAAAATCTTCAGAAACATTTCTCTAAGCAATAAGAGAAGGTGTTGCAGAAGGCACATACTGTGTTTTCTTGGAGTCAGGGAGTTCAGAAACAACTGAAAATGGTCTAGTCCTTCCCTTATTTAATCCTTAGAGACTAATTTAGAATTGGATATATATACACTGCAGAAAAAAAAGGCATAGGGATCTATGTTACCATACTAACCTTGAATCAGAAGAAATTATGGTTTGAGTTAGTCTGGTGTGGAACAAGAAGACTGCAACAGGCCCATAGGGACAGGTTTAAACTGGTGGAACTTGGATTTTCTTAGGTGGTGTTGTGAGTTGGGCCTTCTGGCAAGATTTGAGAAATGTTTTTTCTCTGTTTTACAACTGAATTATATTAACAAACAGATTGCAATGGAAATGAGAACAAACTCTTTATCTGCAGTAGTGTCATTATGTTACACTGAAAAATAAATTATGTTCTATATGAGCTTTTGTTATTCTCTAATATTTCATCCTATCCCTTCATTAGTGCAGTAATCTCCTCCTCCATTAAATCTCCCTCGTTTTTACTTGCATATAGATATGTGAGTGTGCAAAGAGAAAACGTGGTGAGGGTTTTTTCATTTATTTTTCCTGAGGATATTTGCTATTGGTATCAGATATTGCATTAAAGGAACTCAAAGACTTTTTGTTACACTGTCCACAAGTATTCTATGTTTCTACGTTCTTCTGCATTGATGTTCCCCTTCCCAACACACTTCTATGGGGAAACTTCCTTTAGTCTGGTATGTGCAATGTAGTTAAATTAACCTTTCAGGATAAGCAGACTTTGATGGTGAGGATTTTCACCAGAGACAGGACCATCAGCAAAATTGTGATGTAAAATACCTCATTGAACTGAAACAGAGAAGAATGGGAAAGAATGCTCAATTTAGATGCATTTATTTACTTACTTTCTCTATGGTAACATTTTAATGTGTGTAAGACATGGAAAAGAGCATCTCTAAAAGCATTGAACTTTCAAGCAACTTGCACTTTATCAACTAAGCAAAAAATTAACTGGAAAATTCAAGGAAAATGTTTTCAGAACTGGGTCCAGACTAGATGTCTCACTCTCTTTTTCACACACACCAATTCTTCATTGGAACAACTACAGTGACTGTTCACCAACTTTAACAAAGTTACTCTTGATTTAATAGTCCTGGACACAAGGGGCAACTCGAGCTCTTGGGCTAAATTATGGATCAAAGCTTTGTTGGAGATGGAATAAATCTACACGTTAAAGCCAAAAGCTTAACAATTAAGGATTGGATGACACAAAAGGAAATGAAACTATAACTCTGAGTTGTCAGTTCCAAGAACAAAGGCCTTTATCTCCTGGATGAAAGGAGTTGTCTTATAAGTATTCTTGGCAACTAGTCGCTTCTCATCATTACAGGTCAGTTACTGAAAGGTGGACACTCATACCTCCAGAGCTACTATTCTACAGCAATTAATTCAGCTAGGGATCAGTTTGAAAAACTGCAGTTTCCTCATCTGTTCATGAGTCATTTTCATGTGGAAGGGAAGAGTGGTGTGTGATTATGAAAGTCAGAGGGAGGACAGAAAACTCAAGAGAAAAAAATGACCTTGGAATACCATGTGAAAACTTGTGCAAACAGCTAATTTCATGAGCTTTCAGTAGAATCCAGATAAGACAAGGGCAGAACATGTGATTTATGCCACCATATCAATGTGGCTCAGCTCTGATGAGATGGTAGAGTTGCTCTGGCAGCTGACTGTTGCCCTTGGTCTTGCCTGAGACACTTAGGAAAACAGAATGTTTGAAGTTGGAAGGGATCGTAAAGACCATCTAATTCCACCCCTTCTGTCTAGTGTAAGGGACGCCTTACACGATCATAGAATCAGAAAATCACAGAATCAAAGAATGACAGAATCCTTCTTTGCAGACCTTCTAGCCCAGCTTTCCCAAGGTACCATCCAACCTGATATTTGGGTTTCATTTTGTGTTTGAGTTTGTCCATGAGCTCCTTGCTCATCCACACAGGCCTCCTGGTGTCTTTGCCCAACATCCTCTTTGTTGGGATGTATTGCTTCAGGACTCTATCCCATGGCACTTCATGAAGGAGATCTTTGAAGAGGCCAAAGTCTGCTATCCTGAGGTCCAGATCTTGTTGTGTGCCCTCCCTGTGTGGTGTGCTGGCCTAAGGATGCTGAACTCCACCATCTCAGGGTCACTGCAGCCAAGGCTGACCTTGAGCTTCACATTCCCCAACATCCCCTCCATTTTAGTGAGAACAAGGTTCAGCACAACACCTCTCCTCATTGAGTTTCTATTACATGGAGAAAGAAGTTCTTATCAACACTTCCCAGGCACATCCCAGATTGCTTGTGACCTGCTCTGTTGTCCTTCTAACAGACACCAGGATGCTTGGAATCCCCTGTGAAGACCAGATCTTGTGAATGTGGGGCTGCTGCCATATGTCTGGAGAGACCCTCAGCTGTTCAGTCTTCCTGGCTGGATGACCTGTAGCAGACCCCCATTATAATGTCACCTGTACCTGCCCACTCTTCCATCCTGATCCGTGAGCTCCTTGTCCATCCCTAGGTGGAGCTCTGTGCACTCCAATGGTCATTGACTTTGAGGGTGTTGTCCCCTCCTCATCTCCCTGCCTGTCCTTCCTAGAGCCTATATTCTTTCCTATCACACTCTTCCACAATCCAGTCATAAAAGTTATCACTTCACATCTCCATAATATCCATAAAATCACAGCCCTGCAGGCATGTAACTCTAACTCTCCATGCTCCATGCATGTGATAAAAGCATTCAGTTTGCACCCCCAGTGAAGCTGACTCGCTGGCTGGAGTGGCTGGAATTCCTTTGTGCTGCCCTCCAGGTTCTCTCCTCTTGACCTGTGATCCCTCTCCAGGCTCTGGGCACCCCTTGCTGACCCATGTGTCAAGCAGGGAGGAATGGGATAGACTGAGATTTCTCTCCCTAAATATGTTTGAAATAACAAAACAAACCCAGGGGTCTTGGCATTATACTTAAGAAAGAAAGCATCAACACTGAGCTGTGATAATTAACATAATGAGAATTATGGCCTTAAAACCTAGAACTAATCCTTTGTTATAATTTGTAACTATTTTTTGTTTTCATTAATTAACATCTTATTTTTCAAGACAAAATATTTAATCAGATTATATTCATTTGCTGTTTTCCAGTGAACATGACTGCTTTGTCTTGTAGAAAAGGTTAACCTTCAGAAAGATTAATTTCTTCTTTTCCAGAAAAAAACATTATAATTAAGTTGTTAGTGAAACAGATGGATGTCCTACCAACAAAACAAGGGTATTTATCCAAATATCACTGAACTAATTGATGCTCTGTTACATCAAAAAGAAGCACATAAGATGCTTTCATGGTGTCGACATTTCTGACTATGATTTACTCCATTAATGACGTCTCAGAGTGAGCCATTTTCCTAAGGGAGAACAAAACCTGTAACTCTTAGACCCAATTTATTTTCCTGATCAATGCAGTTGCATGAAAAGAAAATGCATTATGTTAGCCTAGTAAATGACACATCCATAAGAAAGTGTAAATCAAGTGTGCTTGGACTTTGTTTCATAAAGAAGTCATGCAAAAAATCCAGATTTATTCAAGATTGTCTGTATTGCATAATTTTAGAAATAATATGCATTTAAAAATTATTTATTTGTAATTACCATTCAGGTAATTTATAACCCCTGAGGAAAGAGCCAGACATGAACACCTCATTAATTTCAGTTAATCAACAGTAAAACATTCAGAAGATTCACATGCTTTAATCCCTTCTTTATTAGAGACTATTACCAGGCTACTGTGTACAAACCCCTCTCAAACTGTAGGACAGTTCACATTTTCCACAACCTCTAAGGCTAGGACCCTTAAAAACAACTGTAAAAGGGAACATTCATGTTTTGCAAAATGCTGATGGGACTCACATCAGTCTTGCTTTGATATTTGTAGCTCCCCTATGTAGATATAGGGATCCTATACATAAAAATCTCAGGATATAAAGCAACATGGAGATAATCCATAAATCTATAACTTGAAATAAACTCTGTTCCCTTAGCTGCTCACCTGGAGTCAAGAAATTCATGGCTTGGAGATAGGTCTGATGATTTCATCAAGAGTTTGTGAAGTAGAGAGGGAAGAGAACATCTGTGTCTGAAGAGTTGCCTGTAGGAAAATTATGAGCATAGCTTCTTTTACCTCCTGGGAAAGGTTAACAGTAAATAAATCTAATTCCTTTACATCCAGCAGAATCATTGTAACATCCATCACTATTGAAACAGATGGACAACTGCACCAAATAAATAAAATATTAGTGTAAATATCACTGGACTAATTGATGTTCATCTAAACCAAAAGAGGGAAAACAAGATACTTACATGGTGCTAACAGCTGTGAGTATAATTTACATCATTAATGACTCCTTATACTAAGCCATCATCATGGGTCTAAAGATTCTGGAATCTAATTTATTTTCTTGATCAGTGAGATGAATGCAAAGATGGCACACAGGGATTGTTATATAGTAAGTCATATATCTATGGCAATAAAATGTAGACACACTCAAATATATTTTTTTCCCCTGAGGAGGTTTTATTTTTCAACAGTTTTTAGTTATGTAAGAGACAATATTTTTCTTTAAAGGTTTTTAATTTTTTTTTTACAGATATTTCCTCTCTAGAGAAAAGTACAAGATTCTATCTATTAACCATCCATAAACCTGACAAGTCTGTGAAATTTCTCAGATTTACCTCATTACCACTGAGAATAGGTTTTATTATTTTTGGTGAAAATATGCAATAGTCTCACTGAGTCCACAATTATGAGGACAAATTTCCTCCTTCAAGCTGAGTAACAAATATGTAACATCACACTTCTAGAGGCAAAGCACAAAACCTGGATGTTGTCCTTATATGCTGGTTTTATATGTGGGTAAACCCAACACCTGATGGGATGAGACCAGTAAAAAAATTTAAAGATTTCTGTCACTCTAAATCTACAAAGCCTTTGCAACATCTCCCAGCACAGGAAAATGTCTAGGCTCACTAAATTCAAAGTGAACAAGGTGGGATCTAGGAATTGTCCTAATCATTAATTAATTAATATTTCCCATGAGATTTGCTCTAGCACTTGATCCTGAAATTCTGTAAGAACAGGACTTTTATTTTGGAGATAAGGCCATTTTGTTGTTTTTTAACTATTAGGTTAAGGGCTTGAAAAGATGCACGTGTCAAATTTTAAGATTTAAGAAAATCCATACAGGAAATATTTAGGGATCTTTTATCCCCACAAACACCTCCAGAAATCTAAATCTCTGGCCACTGTACATCAATTCAAGCTATAAACAGTTTACATATTTCAAATGCACACTGCTTAATACATTTCCTTTTGCAATCCAAGCATCAGAACAGTTTTCCCCTCATTTTTCATAACCTGTTGGATTTTTAAAGAAATCGGTGACGGAAACAAAGAGCAGCCAGTGGATGCAGTACTGACTCAATCAGTCTCTGATAGCTCTCTAACAGATAACACATCTTGCTACGCTGCACATTCAGACAGATAATGTGCAATTCTAATTCAAAAAGGGTTTGAACATAATGTTTCTGTCTTGCTGTCTAATCTTTCAACTTCTGTTTCTTAGCCGTGTTAATTCTATTATAGTCCATTGATTCTCACAAAATTAGGTTTTTTTGGGCTGTGTTAGAGAATTTTTTTCATCATGAGGTTTTTGGTTTTATATTTTGTGGGTTTTCTTCCTCTTCCAGCCTTACCCATTCTGTGGCTCAAACTCAAGTTTGATATTTTGCAGAAATTTTCCAGAAAATGTTTTAACAGAAACTAACTGTGGAACATGATCTGAGTGATCATTTGCTGGAGATGCCATAGAGAAATGATATATGAGTCCAGGTGAGATACTTCTATTAGGGAATTAATAATTTGACAGTCCAAGGCACTGATGAACCTTGTCTGCAATATTGTGCAACATTCAGACCCCTGGGTCATGGGGAAATGGAAAAACTACCTAAGGACAGGAGACTGATGAACTTGAGCACTTCAGAAAGTAAGGCTGTGAGGAGATCTGATTGCTGAGTACAAATGCATCAGAACTTAAGCACCAGGGAAGGTGATGAGTTATTAAAGGTAAAGGCCAAATGCTCACATGAATACTTTGTGAGTAGGACTTTTTCACTCATCAGAATGAGGTTCTGGGAAAAGAATCCTAAAGTAATTGTAGAACAAAAAACAATCTGTATTTTTAAACAGGCTGTTTATTCGTTTTGTGCCAAGGAGTTACATCTGGAGTCTCCCTTCACTAGAGGGTGATGGAGACCGAACAAGAAAATGCAGAACACTGGAGTCCAACCACAAACACTGTATCAGTGCCCTGTTCAGAAATTCTTTCACCGAAAAAGGATAGCAGCAGCAAAATGTTGTGCTGTGTAAGAATCCCATTGACCTCACTTGCCCATCAGAGTTGCGCAAAAAGTCTGGCTCTTACCAATTCAAGAGTCTGAAGAGTTAAGGTCATGCATCTTCAGTGCCCAGTTTTACTGGCTTTGATTGCCTCTGACTCACTAAGGCAAATACTGTGTTATTTCAGAAATCACATGCTCTCCTCTTCTCTTGAAGGTATTTAATTTCTTTCCCGAAAATCACTGAAAATCATTAATTATCTTGAAAAGCGTAGCTGGGAGGTCTTGTTAGGAAGTCTGAGGAAAACTTCTTTACTCTCATTTTGAATGACAGTGAGGGCAAAGTGCTGAGGCACTTATTCACGCCTCTGTGGCTTGGAAAATGCAGATTTTCTAAGCAGTTCAACTAAAGATTTTCTAAGTAGTTCAACTAAAGATATTAAAGATGATCCAGCATATGGCAGAAGAGAGAATGCAACAAAATCATTGCTAAAAGGAATGTAAAATTCCAAGAATGCAGGAGAGATTAAATTTTCTATGGTAAATTTATTTTGCAGAACATGAGGATGTGGCTGCTTGCTTCATTTTAGGATGGGAAGAAGAGCAAGACAGCACATTGCATATTCAAAGAGGAAAAAAAAGCTACACAAATGTAACACCAGTGTTTCCTAGTTGCTGAGACTAATAAATAAAACCAGACAGTATATTTTTCCAGGCTGCATCCCCTCCTTTCTGCTAACTACAGAAACCTTTCAAGCTTTTCATCCTATTTTATTTGTTTTTCAGCGTATACTGTTTTCACAATTCATTTCCACGAATCTGATTATTTCCATTTTGTGCTTCACATAATGAATCACATCTTTGTTTCAAGAGCTCCTCATCTCCTGATCCCCTTTGGGACCAAAAGCATGAAATTTGATACATTAGCTGTTCTATCCCATTACATTAATTAGGAATGAAGATCGTGTTTTTACAGATTGCTTGAACTTTATGAAGCATTTATTGAAATCACTGCTTTTTAAATATATACAATTGCAGAGCTTCTTAGACAAAAGAAAATAAACACACGGGAAAAACAGAGAAAGCTAGAAATCAAACAGACATGACCAGAACACACATAATTACTCTAAAATTATTGTCTCAAATTGTCTCTGCCTCATAGTCAAAAATACCAAAGGTAAATACCAAAATGCTTCTCTTTTCAACTTGAAAAAGCAGATGTAATTTTCTGTGGTTAGGAGGTAGGATTTGTTATTGTTTTTGTTAGGAGCAATGTGAAATGCAGAGTAGAAGTTGACAAACGTCACATTTGGGAGTTAGTTTTTGATCAAGTTTCTTCTGGGAGATGTTTTTTATCAGAATTTGATGCCTCTGTGAATGGAAAATAGGACAGCTCTCCTTCCTCTGCACCGTTAAATGTTTTAGCTCTTTGTCCATTCAATTTCTAAATATTACAGCACCTTGATTAAAAGGAGGAGTTTGGAAAAAGCCAAGGACACCTCTCTGAGAGACAAATGAACCCCTTCTCTCCCTGCCTCTACTCCTGCCTGTGTCAGTGCAGAGGTGCCTCGGTGCTGGCTCAGATGTGACATTATGGCACTGAAATGGAGCTGGATGTCCAGGGGACAAATCCAGGTCCACCCCCATGGCAGAGACACTGCTGTGCAGGACTTTGAAAAAGAACAGGATGGAGAGGAGGGGAGACGAGCATGGCGAGGAGAAGGTAACTCACCTTCTCTGCTCTCCTCTCCTCTTGGCCAGCAGATCCACTGATAAATCCAGCAGTTTCAGAGCAATGCCAAGAAGGAAAGTTGTGTGAAATTCCCACTCTCTGCCTGATCCAGCAACACAATCAAGACCTTGGAGTCTAGATCTCATGGGACTTCTGTGATCCAGTGAAGTCCATTTAGAAGGTGCTCCAACCCACAGCGGTGCAACTCTCTACACATGAGCTGAATACAGTTGAAATTAATGAGAATTGGTAGATTGAAATAGCTTGTGGGTGAGCTTTATTTCAAAGAGAGGAATACAGGCTTCTCTGCATTTGAATTTCAGAACATTCTTTGGGATTGTGGGATAACATATCCAGCTATGAATGATCAGATATGTACCTTCAGGTTTTTTTCCCTGCTGTGAAAGGGTTTCTGTGCTCTTGGCATTATTTCTAAAGAGAGAGAATAATACCTCCCTTCAGCCAAGGGATTTCTGAAAGCCTGCAAAGATTATTCATGCTCCGTACAGACTCAGGGTAGCAAAATTTGTCCAAAAGTCCTCTCTGAACTCTTTTGTTCTGGATGGGCATGTTCTCCCTCTAAATACCTCAGCGAGGCAAAGCCTAGGAGCCAAAGCAGACACAAAGAAGTGTAAAAAAAACATAGCAAGTGCAGCAGAGGCCAATCCACTCAGCTGGCTCAGAGAAGTTTTGGCAGAGCAGCTGAACTCTTGAGTGCTCAATAGCACAAAATACCAAAAAAATATATCCCCTACCTCTGACTTCATATCATTTTCTTTGTGTCTTTATGTCTCTACCTTTACTGTCCTTTTGTTTCCATTCTTTCCTTTGGTACTTTTGTCTTCCTAGATAGCAGTGATAAGCATATTTATGCAGATCTCTTAGTAGGCAAATGTATTCCTGTATGTGCTCTAATGTGTTTCCTGTCATGTTGTTCATTATTCTTTCAGACTTTAATAATGTTGTCAGCTTGATATGGTTAAGAATAATGAGGCATTTACTCCTATTCAAGAAGCTAATTAAAAGACTCAGTTTTGTTTCTCTTAGGTGGGTTGATAACTTAATTATAGATGTAACACTCACAAAAAAAATCCCTTTCTTTGTTGGGTGGCCCTATATAACTACACCATGTCTCTTTTTCCATTTTCTTCATGACATTGTGTATTACAGTTCCATGGCAAAAAGAACAATACGATGAAGTCTGAAACCAAACGCTTCTGCTAACAAGCTGCAAAGTTATGATGAGCAATTACTATGTGAAACCTAAAGTGAGTATTATTTGGAGCTGGAACTGAGATTTCCATTGCATGCCTGAAAAGAAAATAGGGCCTGGCTATTGTCTTCACTCGTCACCTCCAACTCAGATCATAAGTAATGGTGCATGAGTGATACATGGCTGTGTGCCCACACCAGGCGTAATTCTTCAAAGTGGAGAAGTCTATGGAAAGCCAGAGACATGCAGAGCTTCCTGGGGTTTTGCCTTTGTTACACTGTATGCCAGGAGTGATTTAGAGCTACACGGCGGTGCCTTCCCAATAGTTTCCCAGAGTTATATTTTACTTGTATTGTCTTCTCGTTATAGCTCTCTTTGTTAAATACCATAAATGGTGAAATAAAGAACAAAGACCTAAAACTCCTCTCCTCTCCTCTCCTCTCCTCTCCTCTCCTCTCCTCTCC
>VZTJ01002533.1:146752-165573 GCA_013397795.1 Orthonyx spaldingii | reverse complement strand
CTCCCTCTCCTCTCCCTCTCCTCTCCCTCTTTACTTCTTTTTCAGAGATATTAGACTGCAACTTTGAAAGCTTGTAATAAAAATGCTAAGAAAAGATTTAAATGTATATTTACAGTAATGCACCAGCACTAATATGTTGGCTCCTTTCCTGGAAAGCTATAGGGGACCACGATAACTTTTAGGCAGTCAGAAAATCTTAGAGGAGAGAGAAATGAAAAGCCATAGAAATAGGAAGCAAATAGTTTAGCAATGGAGGCAGAAGGAAGATTTTCTTACCTTTGAAATGATTTAAGATTGAGTATTAGAAGCCCAGTGAGGGAAAGGAACTCATGTATATGAGCACAGGCCTCAGGGAAAGAGTAGGACTTGAAGAAAAGGTATTAAAATAAGAACAGCTGGTGGTTTTGAGTTGATGGGTACGTCCTTGTGCTGGCCTTATTTAATCAATGAAAATGATGGTTGAAACTACCAGTGTTTGAAGATGTCAGGTCTTTTGGACCAAACACACTGATCCAAGTTACCTAATGATGGAGAGTTCAAACACATACACCACTAAATAAACATAAAATACTGAGTATAAATAATAATTTTGATTCTAGATGAACTGTTTTTCAGTGTGTCTATCAGGTTTGGCTGTAATCTGAAGCCATTATGTGACCAAAGTATATATTAAGTAAACCTAGATATATCGTCCTTACTGGAAAAATCCACAGCTCAGTTTCATGGTCATTTCCATAGCAACATAATTGCAATGTGGAATCCAGGATTACTCCTTAAATATGTGTGACCAATATGACTTAGATTAAATATTTGTCTCCCTCTCTGCTGGCAAATACAAATGTTCTCTGCTAACATTTAAGAAGTGGCATTAAGTTGGAATAACCAACATCTAAATGGCAACCTGATGGCTATTTAGCAAAACTTAGAATCATAGAATCATAAAATGGTTTGGGTTGGAAAGGGCCTTAAAGATCATCTATATCCAACCCCCCTGCCATGGGCAGGGACACTTTCCACGAGATCAGGTTGCTCAGAGCCCCATCCAAACTGGCCTTGAACACTTCCAGGGATGGGGGATCCACAATTTCTCTGGGCAGCCTGTGCCAGTACCTCACCACCCTAACAGTAAAGAATTTATTCCTAATATCCAATCTAAACCTGCCCTCTTTCAGTTTAATGCCATTGGCTCTTGTCCTGTCACTACATGTCCTTGTAAAAAGTCCATCTCCAGCTCTCTTGTAGTCCCTTCAGGTATTGAAAAGCCACCATAAGGTCTTCCTGTGGTCTTTTCTTCTCTGGGCTGAACACCCCCAATTCTCTCATAGGAGAGGTGCTCTATCCCTTGCTGCAAGATTCATAAGGACTCTGAACTGGAATCATCAAAGCTTCTAAAGTTTAGACTGTGATACTTAATTAATGAAGAAACATTTCCTAGTTATATCTAGGGAATGAACGTCATTAAGAATTGTGAATGTGTGTGCAGAAACTGAAGACACAGGAGAAAAGAAGAAAGCTTGCAAATCCAATTTAGAACTTCTGTTAGAACCACCACTTGGATCCCATTTAACAGATGTAAAATATAGCAATACTTCCTGTAAAGGCTGGTCTAAGGAGGAGAAAACTTGGAAAGAGGCAGCCACTTCAAGGAAGACTCCTTAGGACCTGAACTCTTCTTGTCCTTGTATATGCCACACCCTTGCTGTTGCAAAGACACAGATAAAGGTGATCCACTCAATAAAAAGCCTCCTCAGGAGGCAAATAGGACTAATTTCACCAGCTTACTGTAGTGTTTAAGTGTTGGGTTTTGCACAGTTACCAAAATAAACCTCATCTGTTGATCTTTTCTTAAAGTGAGATTTCTTCTTTCACCAAGAACTGAATTTGAGCCTCTTTGTTTTCATGGATACCAGATTTCTCATGTAAGGCTGAGACTTATGATGCTCCATTGCAATTAAATCTATTGAATCTGTCCGCCCAAGGACTCTGCTGTCCTATAGCAACAACCTGAAAGCACACAGAGCACTGTGCTGCCTGCCCACTTTCTGAATATGAGGTAGCCTTGAAGAAAGCAGGGAAACTGCCTGGACACTGCTGCTGCTGAATGGCATTAATGGCACTGTGTGCCAGGATCTGCATTCTCAAAGGGCACCAGCACCTCAAGCTGACACTGTACTTGAAGCCTAAAAATAGCCAAATCTAAACATTTTGGGTTTTTCTCTGATAGGTGATGCCTGTTGGCACTGGCGCCTTCTCCCTTCTGCCTCTCATGTCCTGAGGAACAACAAAAATGAGGGAAGGTCTCTCCCATATCTGGGGGCTGTTGTTCACTTTGCTCACAGCAGTCTGGTCACAGAGAGATGCTGATTGTCTTCATTATCCAAAGCTGAAAGAAATTTTTCATGATCAAAGAGGACTAAAAGAGTGCCAGCCTACAGCTGATACACCACAGGATTTCAAAGAGCTTCAGTGAGTGGGAGATAAAACTCAGATTTTTCCTGAAACCCAGGACCCAGTTAATTCACATTGGAAAGTTCCCCACAGGAGTCTTCTCAAGGTTATTAATATATTTTATGGTATATTGCTCAACATCCACACAGAAATCTCAATTTCACTTTAAGTTGCATGAGATGCAGTTGCTTGGAATTCACAGTGAATGTTCTGAGAATTAATGTATTTTAAATTAAAAGCTATTACTTCTTAAGATATGTGTCTTATAAGATAGGAAATTCATCATGATGTCTTCCAAAAGGATTAATGGGAGAAGCCAGCCAGGCAGTAATTTCCCCAGGACGAGTCTGTTTTGCCCATGACAGTAACTGGTGAGGGATCTCTGCCTGTCTTTAACCCTGCATATGGACCTTCCATGATATTTTCTCCCTGTTCTGTCCACCTGAGGAGGGGAGTGACAGAGTGGCTTTGGGGGACACAGGGCATCAATCCACCACAGCCAGTATCCTAAACAAACAGACAAGCCAGCTTTGGGGGCTTCAGTAAGAACTGAATGATTAATATCTCCCTGCATACTTGGCCACAGTAAGTGAGTGAACCATGGTGGATAAAAATGTGTAGCACATACTGCTTAGAGACACTCTGGAAAACTCTAGGGAATGAGGAGAATGTCTTAAGACCATGGAGGGTCTTAAGCTCAATGAGAGAGAGGAAGCTCTCCAAGCTGCTCTTCAAAACAACAGTTCTTTAGGAACTGCAAACACTTAATTCTATAGCTTTTATTTACTTTAGGAGTTTATTTTAGTCACTAAGCATTCTTTATAAATGGGGAAGGTGTATTCTCTAGATAAATTCAGAATAGTAAATATAATTCAAGTGTACATTATTCCACTGTGGAAGTATGGGCAGTTTTGTGAGTGCTTTGTTTGCCTTCAGTTTAGGTGCCAGTTTTTCATTTTGAGCAGTTCAGACCCCAGAGGAGATTAAGAGAAAACTTCTCTTTAAAGCACAGGAGTTTATATGTACTCCTAGGCCATAACTTCCCCTTTTTATGGACAGATATGATTCAAAAATGTTGATATCTCCTTATGCCTGGAACAACCATGCCCCTGAGTGCTCACCATACATTCTCTGCCATGGAGACACATGCTTTGTCCCAGTGTGTCACCATTTCCATGGGTCAGTCAACAAGGGTAGCAGGACAGACAAATACACAGCACTCACAACCAGACTATGAAAATACATTCGATTAATGCTTGTCCTTCCTTTATCCTTCCTGTCTTTTCGCTTTTTGTATTGGCAAGCTCATCTTTGGGGCAAACATTGGCTTTTGCCATCTGCCTCTGTGTATCCAGGCTGACTCTGATCCTCCTTATTTATGACAGCAGAGCTAACAGAATAGAAATTACCTCCTCCAGATCCCTTTTTTTGTTCCAGATTTCAAATGTTCTTTTCTAAACCTGGAAAAAGCTAGCACTACTTTGACTCAAATGCGATTGAAACCCTTATTTTTCATTTCCTTTACCTGACTCCATGTCCTCTAAATTTCAGGTAACCACAATCCCACATAATCCTCAAACTCATTATCTCATATATCTTGCAAAGCATGAAACCATCCTCATCCAAGATCCCACACTCAGTTTCACATATTAGACAAAAATGCCCTGTTTTTTCTTCAATATTTCACCAGCTTAATTTACTGCTCCCAGAAGTTTGTGCATCTCCACAGCCATAAACCCCTGCCACTTTCCTCTCTTTTTTTTAAGCCCACAGTACTTGGTGAGGGGCAGATCATCTTCTCTGTGACGAGTTATAGTAATTTAATAGTTTTCTCACTTTATCAGGTTCTCCAGTAATAAGAGTTAGGGGGGTGAAGGGAAGGTGGGGGAAAAGGAAGAAAGAAGGAAGGATTGATATAGAATAATAATGGAGACATCTAAAGCAAATATAACTTATATTTCATTGGTTTTCATCAGTTTTGGAAAATAGGTTTTCATCCTCACAAACAATCAGAACATAGTATTGGAGATAAATACAGCACAACAGCATGGCCAGGCTGATCTCCTTATCACTGAACTATAGATTTTTTGAAACATCCCAAAAAACTTGCATCAGTCATGAGGTCATTTTCTCTGTTGATTTCTGCAAATACATCTGTAATTACAAATGCCCTTTGAAGAACTGCTACAACTGAGTATATTGCTTCTAATTGCTAACAATTGTCAAAATAAATGAGCATCAGAAATGTGGCAGCTTTTTTTTTCTCATTGTGTTTACTTCTATACTTATTAATTTGAGAAAATAAGTAAATTTCAACAATTTGGAAAAACACTGAAATGTTAGTGTGCTTAATTTGTTGATGTTGAACCTGCCCTCAGAGGGCCAGCACGGTCCATGCCTCATTTCAGATGCACATAGGGCTTCTTTTCAGATTTAAGTGGTGCACATTCCATTCCTAGGCACCTCATTGGGATCAGAAGTGATTTCCATCTTGCTGAAGTAATTTGGCACTCAGTAAATATTCAGCTAAATACTCTAGTTTTCATAAATGAAATTTTTTAGAATACAGTCCCTTTGCATGACTACTTGTTTTACTGGTGCTGAAAGTCAATATATTAATTACTGTCAAGGAAGGCAAGAAATTGGTTTTAGCAGGATCTCATTCAGACTGGTGCTAAAAATTGCAATTTCTATTTGATGCTGATTCACTGCCTTATCTACAATTAATGGCCACTGTCCAGAGCACAACAGATGAAGGACTACACTGCAAAACCAACTAGAAAAAGCTACAGAAAAATGAGAAGAAATAGTTTATAAATACTTCTGAAATTATTCCTTTAATAAGTTATAGGATAGTTAATTTAGAACTCCAGGAAAACTTCAGCTTAACTTTAATAAGCAGCTATAATTTATATGTAGACACTCAAGATGGCAATAACGCAGTCATTATTTTCTAATTATAATTGAAAATAACAATTTTATTAGATTGCAATTGGTATATAAACATTATTAGTTTAAAGCGTGTAAACAGAAACCTGATCATTTATTTGAGTCAAATAAGAACTGTTTTGAAGCTGATCACATTAAGCTGGAAGTATGACTGGTAAATCAAATCTCTATTTCATTCTCAGTCTACAATATTAACTTTATATTAAAGATAAATATGTTAGTGTTACCTGCAGGGAAGAGGCACAAATATTTATCAATCTAAATTTCTATAAAATCTGAATCCTGGTACACCAAGATCCATATTCTCAAATATTTTAGCTGCTTCAAAGGTATTTAGGAACCTCACTCTCCTGTTAAATCAAACAGTGGTGGCTGCATAAAGTCTATTGGCTATTGGACCTTTATAATGATTTCAGAAAAACTTAGGTCTTTAGCTGCCCAGATCACGTTGATAGTTTTAAGTCTTAATTGTAGTGGGCAATTGAGCATAAAAAATAAACTGGGTACATGCTATCAGATCTTGAAGTAAATGATTCACTGAGTGTGCCCGGGCTGAGGTGCACAGGTGCCACATGGAGGAAGGTGAATTTCCTGGTTTGGTAAGGTCAGTGTTAAACCTGACTATTGCACAGAGATGCTGCTGCCAGGGGAAAGCTTGGGTGTTTAAGGAAGGTGTGAAGGATTGGAGGTCTGGTACAAGGTCAGGAAAATCAGCAGATGTCTTGCAAAATCTTTGTAGATCCTGAGTTCTTCTCCAAATTCCTGATGCACCACTTTGGAATAAGCTTCTGGAGCACTGTAATATGAACGAGGCATAAAAAACCCATACAAAACATAAGTGGAAAGCTCAACATTTCTGGTCATTAAAATGTCAGGGAGTTTTCTGAGTGTAGCACCTCAACACAGCGTGACTCTGCTTGCAGCCAGTGGCCAAAGCATGTGTACAGCACAGATCTGTGTGGGGTGCAGGTCTGTGACAGCACAGAAACCTCTTTCTCGTGAGAAAGAATCTATTTGTTTATATAAACTAAGATAAAGGTAGTGAAACTCTCATGAATCGAGGTGGTCAATGAGCTGCGGGGGGCGTGCAGTCACAAGCCAATCAGGCGGGAATCCATTTTGTATATAAAAGCTGAATTTAATTAATAAAGAGAGCTTTTATGGACTTGACCCCTGGCCTTCCCGTGTTTCGACACCCGCTCGCTGCGACACAGGTCAGCTTTATTAGCTTCCACTTAATCATTTTCTTGTTCATATATGTCTGTGTCAAAACACATTGTTCCTGTCCTTCAGAGAGCTCTTTACTAAGTTGTGTCAAGACAAAAAGTGTTTGCAATAATACCAGCTCTGGACATCCTATTGCATGCTGACAGAGACCCTCAGCTCACTTCCCCAGCCTGGTCTGGGAGGAGAGCTCTGCTCAGAAGGTGATGATGGTTTGAACTGTGCTGCTTGAGAGATGATTTGGTCCCAGAGCATCACTCTGTGGTTCACTGACTTCTATATCAGAAGCAATTTTACCACAGGTCTCCCTGAGGGACAGGTCTGTGTCCCCCAGACCCAGCACTACCTGCCTTTGTCCAACAGTTCTTCACTGTGTTCCCTGGGTTGGCAGCAGATACCCTCGATTTTCTTCCACAGAAACATCCTTTTCTTCCATCAGGTACGACTTGAAAAGATGTTTTGTCATTACACCAGTCCAAGCTCATCTCAAAGGGTTCCAGGACAGCTTCAACCATGCTAACCATGGCTCAGCAGAAAAGAAGTAGCGTGCCAGGGATTATCAGAAGTTAACAGGAAAGTATGGCAAAAGGCCAGTACAAAGCTGAAGACCCTCCCAAAACAGACAACAAAATAAGAGATTGCCAAATGGAAGAGGATTAGTAGCTGAGTGTTTCAACTCAGTGATGTACAGTGGGACTCAATGATCTTAGAGGTCCTTTCCAACCTTGATTTAATGATTCTACAATCCTATGAGCAGTACAGAAAGAAGTGCTTGGGTGCAAGCTGCTCTTTATGCAGCTTCACAATTCAGTCTGGACAAGTTATTTCCTTGTTTGTTGACTCTGAAGAAATTCTTGACAGATTGTGCTGCAGATGTCATTGTCTAAGGGCTCTTTTTTTTCTCCATCAGTTTTGCTTTTGGGGAAGAAAAATGAAGTGGCAAACAACATTTATTGTTGGTAGTTACCAGAGTTATTCCTGGAAGAAAAAAGTGTTAGGAAGTTATGAGCTGGATAATAGAACTGCCTACATTTTTAATGCACTGCTATTTTGTTTCATGGGGTAATAGAACTGCAAATGGGAATAAGAGGGCATTGTAGTCAGAAGCTTTAAAACACATTTAATTGGGAAATACTGAAATTATATATTGGTTTTGTAAGCTTTTCTCAGGGAAAACAGTTATTGTTATTACTAACTTTTTCAAAAGCAGAAAATTTAGAGAATAAATAAAAATCATAGGAATGCCATAAATTTCAAGACATCCACACTGGAATACAACTTTCTCAATTTTAATATACATCCATAGACATACCTGTTGGAAACGTGTTTATATGAAATATAAATCAAAACCACACTGCATAAAGCAGATACAGATTTTCAGCAATGGAGGGCTCCATTCCACTCTCAGTCAGGTCAGTTGTAGAGCTACTGTTAACTTTGCTGGAAGCAAAATCAACCATTTTACGTGAATCTGGAACTGCAATTCTGAGGAAACACAACAAAATGTATTGTTTTCTGGATGAAAATACTAATGGCTGCTGATCCAGTGAAGAATAATAAACTGACAAAGAGAATCAGGCAAAAGACAGAAAAAGAGTGAGTGGAAACTTCTCAGAGGTGCTTGTCATACTTGTTTTCATCCCCAAAATATCATTATGAAAGTCTAGAATATGTCTGAGTGCTGCGGTCAGGAAGAGCACCAAGAGCTGAGCTCCCTGGTTGTTAATTAGTGTCTGTATCTCCTGCTAGCAGGTCTCTGGAGGTTGAGGTGGAGTCAGTTTGACTTTCACACCTTCCCTTTCCAACTGCTTGGGATTCAGAGAGAAAATTTAAACTCTCCATCAAGTACCATTAAAAAATATCAGATTAAGGTATTGAGACTGATTTCTTTTAATATGTTGCTAGTTGGAAACAAAGTACTTCATGTGCTTCATAAAACTTTCCATGGGGAATGTAACCCTGTGATTAAATTATTTTAAGAATTAGCTTAATAAATTATATGTCACAGTTTCATATTAAAAACTGTTTGTCTTTGAGTGGTAATTACTCTTTGAGTCAAAACAGAGCACAGCTGCAAATTAATACCATAGGAAAGTACCTAATAAAGCCTGAATTTCAGTATTAATAGATTTCCTCTAAATATATTTAATTAAATTTAAACTTGAGATTTAATTACAGAAAACTGTGACACATTTTAAAATCCACATTCTTTTGAGGAAGCATATTTTCAATTTCCCAAGAAACTCATTGCTAACCAAGGCAAACCATTCCATCAAGGTTAAATTATTACAGCTTTCCCTACAATATAATTGGATCTTCACTTGTTTTAGAAATTTCAAGAATAATTCATAAATTGCCATATCTTTAGGTTAAGGAAGGGATATCATGGTTCACAGTACCTTAAAGATCCATATGACATATATTTGAGGCAAACAGTATGTTCTTGGCTGCAATGATGTGGTTGAACTCAGGCCCTACAGTGTTTTGCAGCCTGAGCAACAAACTGTCCTGAATTTATGAATATTTTTTCTCCTACCAGAGGAATTACAGTCAATTCTTGCATACTAAGCAAGCCTTCAGCTGTCTAATATTTAAGTACTTTGTTAATTCCAACTCTGAGTGCATCTGGACTGAATCACAGTCTCTTTCTGCTGAAAGTCATCTGTCTGTTGCATGTGTGATATTAATAAATTATCTTGTTATCTGTCTTTTCCACTCAGTCTCAGTGAAAATCTGCAACTCTATAGCTTGTCTCAGCTGAGATTATCAGAGAATTTTTAACTGAAACATACTTCAGTGATCTTGTCCAGAGTTCTTTCTTCTTTATTATTAAGGTCCCTGCTACGTCTTTCACATCACACCATGAAGGAACCTTTGCTTTGCATTTCCTCAGATGCAGTTCTGGACAGCCTGTTCTGTCTGACCCCACTTGAACTGAGCTTTGGACTAGATGATCACAAGAAGATCCCTTTCAACCTTGATGATTCTGTGATTCTGTACCAAATTGTGCTAATCCTTAAAAACCTTCAGTTTCTCAGTGGTATCCCACTCCACAAGTACACCAGAGTTTCTCATCGTTATGCTGATACCTGCACTGGGTTTACATTAATGAACTTGGTACGTGGCTAATTGCTCTTACCCTGCTCACACTGCCGTGGTAGACAGTGACATCCCCTGTAGCAGCCAGAGTGGTACAGCTGATTTTGCAGGTACAGTCCCACAAGACTGCTCTTCCCAACAGCTGTGATCATCACCACTCAAAGCTTGGACTCAGCTGCATCTTCAGAAACTGCAAATATGTCTGTAAATTTGTACTGGAGTGTCTGTCACAGAGCCCAGCTTTAGGTTTCCTATGTCAGCAGTGAAAACAAGGTTTCTACTGAGGCCAGCACAGGTCTCAATAATTTCTGTGATATTTGACATTGTACTGGAAATAATAATGCAGATGAGCAACAAACTACATGGCTGAACCAAATGCCTGATTTGAATAATATAGGCTGAATTCAAGTCTCAATAACACCTGGGAAAGCAACAATATAAATCAATATGGAACATAAAATATTTTAGTTTGTGTATGGGAGAGACTTAATTGACTTTTTACAACCATAGATGTAATTTTACCAGCATGGGAAAAGACTTTAGAATATTTCATGAGCCTGGGTCTCTTCTGATCATCTAGATGATCTTAATGATGGTGATTGGAGAGAGATCTGAGCCTAAAGATTGATCCCATATGCAGAAAATACTGCAGTGTTTTACAGAAATGAAGTAAGTGAAGAGAGTAGAATCAATACCTGGAAGCACAAGAAATACTTCTGATTTAGTAGCATTGATTAAAGTATGATTATTCAATATGACACACAGGGGAAGCATAACTTTTCAGGAAAAGTAAAATATTCTATGCAATATCTGAGAAACAAGACAGGAAAACAAAACTGTTGAAACAAATGTTGGGAAATAGAACTTTTTACAACTGGAGCATATAAAAGTACAGAAGATGAGAGTGAGGATCATTAAAGCTGATTCCTCAGTATCACATAAAAATTGCAGTAGTAGTCACTGTCTTTAGGCTGGGATATGACACAAAGACAGACTGTTAAACACTCTGGGTTCTGCTCATGAGTCTGATTAACTTAAGCACCATGAGTGTTAATTACTCCTAGATACACCAAGAGTCAGAACCAGAGTGGTTGTAGCTTACAGATGGCTCCTGTGCTGTTCTGACAGACATTCACAGGCTCACAACTGGCAACAGCTTTAGTACAGATTAAGAAGTTACTGACTTACATTTTTTATAGAAAAGAGTGTGAAGAACCCCGCAACCCTGTTCTCTTTAATATTCTGGGTTACAGTCTGCAGGATTTCCTCAGTCAGTTCAGGAGCTGTTCAGCTTCCTCACTGAGGGAATGGTGCATCTATCTTACAAAGGACGCAGAGGCTTGGAGGTGTCCTTCTTAATACATTACTGGAGTCCTAAATATTTTGTTTCCTTGATTAAATGAACCTATGGAGTAAGTAGAATGCTGGTCACCTTCACAGATCTCTGCATGCACAGGCATTTCTTACAGATCTTCCCCTAAGAAGCTGCACTGTGTACTGCTATGTCCCTAAGCCCCTGCATACACCTACCCTAGGACAAAGCTCCACCCTTGGGAGTGTGTGGTTGCACAGCAGGGTCCAGAGTGCTGGAAGAGATCTGAAATCTTGGTGAGAATGATGTGTTCAAAATGTCCATTTCAGGCCTCTAACTGATGTCAATCTTTTGTAGGTGCTTCCTTTTTTTTCCCTATCAGCTACATAGAATCATAGAATTGTCAAGGTTGGAAAAGATATTCAAGATCATCAAGTCCAACCAGCAACTGAGTGCTACCAGTGCAACCCCTAAACTACTAAACTACATTACCCAGTGCCAGATCCAGACGTCTCTTAAACCATTACAGAATGCCCTGATTTGGAAGGGACCCACAAGAATCATCAAAGTCCAGCTCCTGACTCTTCACAGGACACCACAAGAATCCCATCATGTGCCTGAAAGCATTGTCCAAATGCTTCTTGAACTCTGTCAGGCTGGTGCTGTGACCATGTCCCTGGGGAGCTGTTCCAGTGCCCAGCCACCCTGTGGGTGGAGAATCTTTTGCTGATATCCAGTCTAAACCTCTCCTGAGTCAGCTTCAGGCCATTCCCTCGGATCCTGTCACTGATCACCAGAGAGGGAATTGGTACCTGCCCCTCTGTTTCCACTCGTGAGGGTGTTGAAGACCACAATGAGGTCTCCCCTCAACCTCTTCTCCAGGATGAACAAACCAAGTGACCTCAGTTGCTCCACGTATGGCTTCCCCTCCAGGCTCTTCCTCATCTTTGTAGCCCTTCAGAAACTGAAAACTCCTTGACTTTTAAAACAACAATTAAAACATTAGAGTGTTATCAGGCTTATTCACATATCAAATCTTAAACACAGCACTGTACCTGCTACTAGGAAGAAAACGATCTCTATCCCAGCTGAAATCAGGGCACCCTGAAGATGCATCCTTCCTCACTGTCTTTCTGTACAAGATGGAAAGAATCAAGGAGGAGTTACATTTTAAAAATGAACCGCTGAAAACACTTTACCAAATCTCATTTGCTGACAGTAGTTTGCTACCTCACCAAAAATAACAAGCCTTCTCAGGTGATACTATCATAATATTCTCCTAAGTGCCATGTGTAGCATTACTAAATCAAAGATGGACATTTCCTGGTATTCATGTTTTAGAGCTTGGTTATGAACCTGTCAGATTCTTCTGAACTGTTTTTGCAAGGAAAAATAACAATACTTAGCATTTCTGTAGCACAGCACTGCTCACTCGTATAGTGCTTTCAAGTTATTACCTAATCAATCCTCTCAGTGTCCCTGTGCAGCAAAGACGTATTCCTGTGCCCATTAGACAAATTGTCTACACTATAAGGAAATAGGTACCCTTGAGACCTCTAACCAGCTGAGCTACACACAAAAAGCTTGGATAAACACTACAGATGAAATTCTTTGCTTAAGCCAGTGAGAGTTTTGGGATAGGCATTGGTAGTGTCAGGCCATCATTCCCATACCCTGCGTTGTCCATGTGAGAAGAGCCAACAGCACCTGCACTTCTTACGGGTTCCTGTTATTATAAACTGCATCTATCCAGCCAATTGAAATAGGGGGTGTAGCCTGTGAAGTGGGATTAGAGGAGCATTTAGGATGCAGGGAGCAAAATCTTGTCAGTGCTTCTCTTTGGGATGGGTCTCTGAAATGTAACAATGCTGAGAGTCCTTGATGTGCAGCAAAACCACTCCGGGGATTATGCTGGAACAGAGGCAGTAGTGATGTCAAAGCTGTGTGTGAAACTGCTTTATCTAGTGGGATGGAAACAAGCTGAAAATACAGAATTTTCTCATTTTTGGTTAGAAAAAAGAGATGGACTGAATAGTAAAATCATAGACTCATAGAGTGGTTTGCTTGGAAGAGACAATAAAGATTGTGCAGTCCCAACACCCCTGCCATGGACAGACACTTTTCACTAAACCAGGTTGCTGAAAACCCCATCCAGCCTGGCCTTGAACATCTCCAGGGATGAGGCATCTACAGCTTCTCTGGGCAACTTTTTTCAGTGCCCCACCACTCCCACAGTAAAGAATTTCTTCCTTATATCTAACCTAAACCTACTCTCAGTTTAAAGCCATTTGCCCTCATCCCATCTGTACATGTCCTTGCGAAACAAGCCCCTCTACAGCTCTCTTGCAGACCCTTTAGGCACTGGAACTTTGCTGAAAGGTTTTTCCAGACCCTTCCCTTCTGAAGAATAAATCCAGTCCAAAACTAAACATCCCTGAACTTTCCAACGAAAACCATGTGTTTGGAACCCATTAAGCTATTCAGATTTTCTTTTTTTTGTTGTCTGACTTTTGGTAGTCCTCCAGACTTTGGGTGTCTGGAGCTACATTTCTGATTTTATTCACTGAAGAAGACTAGAATATAGGTTTTGAGGAAAATAAAATGTGGTAGAGGATCTTAGTATAAAGGAGAGACTTGATAGTTTTGCCTCTTCACATTCCTGGTAAAAGACTTGCAATGACAACTTTGGATGTAAAAAATATAGTGACTCTTTAATGCAAATTACAGTAAGGAAATATCCAAACAAGAGGCAAATGAATTCTTTAGTTAAGTTATATGTACCTGAGTTGTCAAAACTGACTAAGAGCAGGAGAATGGGAGAGGTCTCAGACCGTGTTATAGGAGACCACGAGACAAGGATTACTTTCTTCCATTCTCATTTTCCCTAAAGCATTTATCTCTCCTGCCAGAGATGTGTTAAGGAAAGTTTTAGATCTTTAGTTATTACAGAATCACAGAATGGTTGAGGTTGGAAGGAACCTCTGGAAGTCATCGATCCAATCACCCAATGTCCCAGACAGGATCACCTGGAGCCAGTTGCCCAGGACTCTGTCCAGACAGTTTTGGAATATCTCCTAGGATGGAGACTCTATAAGCTCTCTGGGCAAGTGCCAGTGCTCCATCACCCTTCAAGTGAAAAACAATTTCCTGATGTCCCTTTAGAACATCTTGTGCTTGTTCCCACTGCCCCCTGTGCTGTCCCTGGGCCCCAGTGCAAAGAGTTTATATCCTGCTGGTGTCATTGCAGCCACGACAGACCAAGGACATGGCAAAACAAGAATTAGAGGCAGCTATAATCTGTTTTATTAGACCAACTGGTATAGTTGGAAAACAAGAGAATAACTTTTTGGTAAACAAATCCTCCCAAAGGATTGAAATAGATCTTCACAGGCAAATACAAAGTTGGCTGGCTGTTATTTACCCTCAGAGCTCTGCAGTTTTTACTCCCCATGGACTGTTTTGGAGCCTGACTGAATAAAAGCAAAGCTACAAAGACTGACTTATATGTACAAATCTTGCCACAGTCCCCCTTGAGCAGATGCATGTTGGACCGTTGCTAATGCAGAGCAGAAAAATCAGGATGGAAAAGTGCCAAGTGTTCAACTCTTCTTTTTGAAAAGTGTTACTTCTCATAATGGAAAAGTTTGACATATTTTCTTGTCCAGAGACAATGAGGCAAATCAACAGCCTTCAAATAAAACTTAATTTGTGAGCATCAGGATGTGTATTTCTGCTTAACAAAAGCCTTTCTGTCCTGCAACTGAAAGATATAAAATTTGTGTTATGAACCAAAATCTGTGAAGTTATTCCTGCTGTTGTCTTTGTAGAATGACAAAGTTTAGATTCTAGATCTTTTGGCCAGATTAGAATTGATTCAGCACAATAGCACTGATTTCAATTGAGTTATACTGAATTGTATCAGTGTCACTGAGAGAATAATGTGCCCCAACGACTACAAGAGTGTCTTGTCATGAAAGCTGTAACTTGATTAGAAATAACGTTTTAGGAAGAGGAAGTCAAGATAATTCAGATAAAAATGAGAAATTAAGTTTGTGTGCTTGCCTTAATAAAGGATTTAATTTTTCAATTGTTCTTAAAAGATGAATTTAGAAAAGAACCTTTATCATAATTCATGTAAGATATATTGAGGGTTTTTTTCCTTTGCTTTAACAATTCAAATCATGATCAAATTCTGCTGTTGTCCTGAATGCCATTGGTTCAGGTGGCTTCAGTGATGGTCTTGCTATGAGAGGACTTTTGTGCTTGTAAATTACTGAACAGTTGAGCAGTGTGAGTAGGTATTGTTAGAAGAGTTGGGTTTTTTCCCAGAGTAACAATAGCATAATAATTAATTAAGAGACTTTACTGTTTCAGAAGATCAGATTTTTCTCTAGGATAAGTTGGTCCGGGATAGAGTTAAAAAGAATTAAAACTAACACAGTGGTTAATTTCTAAATTTACAAAGTGTGCAAAAAGCTGACTAAATTTAAAAAAAACCCCCACAAGTGCTTGAAGTGTTTTGCTTTGACTTTTACACTATTAATAATTTTACAAAAAGGCTATACTGTTATTTAAGCCTTCCAATTAACTTAAAAAAATAAATTCTGTATTTTACTGATACAGGATTCTGCCACACAGGACAAGGTCAAAATATTATTTTAATTGGATGACATGAATAAGAAATGTTTATTGTAAGATGCTGGATCTGTTTGTTTGTTATTAGCTTGGTTGGTTGTCTTTTTCTTTTCTATGGAAGATAGCAAATTTTACCCTTCTCTTTTTTCTTCACTTCTGTAGCATGTTTCTGGCAGGTATTATAAACACTGCATATAATTCTGTTTAATTATTTTTTCTTCATATTTGCAGACTTTGCATAATTAATCTCTTTTTGGAAAACTTTCTATTTCTTAACCCAAATGAATGTCAGCACCAAAAAAATACAGATATCTAAGAGAGACTGGTGTCTCTGCAATGGTTGAGAGGAACAATAAGGCAAACTTTCCATGTAAAGAGGGATGGGAATAAAAATGTGTAGCACAGAAAATGTAGGAATCTAATACTGAGAGAGTGGACACAGAGGCCTTCTAAAAACATCCATTGAGGAGGTGTACAGGGGCTCTGCTCCTCCTGTGCTGTGGCCCTGGCTCCAAGAATTTCCTGCAGATTAGAAAAGTTCATTCAATCCTTTCAGTCCTTGGTTTGACTTCTGGTACAATATGAGACTTTTGGGGATCCATTTACCTGAAGTCTGAGGAAGATGATTAGTTAACGCCACTGCCAATGTTTAAACAGTTTCATCCCATCCTTAGCTTTATAAGTAACCTATAACTCCGTTCTCTCTCTCTGTCTTTTCTATTTGCTAAAGAAAATAGTGGGAATAATTTGCCCTGATATTATCCATTAGTGTCTAGTCTAAGCAGATCATGCAGTGCTCTCTCCAGTCAGAGGAGAGAGAGGGGTTTCTACAGAAAATAAGAATAAGCCACACTTCCCATGTGCCTACCAGTCACCAGTGATCCAAATGCCTGTCTTTAACAATTGGAATTAATTGTAACTCTTAGGCTACGGTGATTTTTCCCACGAAACCTCCATCTTCTTAACACAATGTGTAAAATGGGCACAACCACAGTCTGGGATAAAACTTGTTTTGTGGCTTTTCAGTCATTTCTTCAAGGGCTTCAGGTCAGAGTGTAATAGCATCATGTTCTCTTATAATTTGCTACTTCAAAAATCTTTTCTCAGTTGCAAATTTAGCAGGCAAATTTCATTAGTTGATCCCTACCATCAGTTCCCCTCTTCCCCGCCGCCCTCATCAAATAACACTGGGCCATTGATTAACTCCTGGGGTACCCAGAAAGGAATATTCTGAATAGTTTCCTTTCAAACCTGGATTTTCAACTTTCTGTGCTCTGTGTTTAATACCTAGTACGTCCCTCTTCCATTCTCACCAAATAAATTAGTTTTGACAAAATACTATGTGGTGTTCCTCCAGATAGTATGGAGAAATCTAGTCACATCAGCTACCTTTATGAGTCATACCAATAATTTGTTTTTAAAAAAGAAAAAAAGGGAGATGAGGTTTCTTTGATCAAGCCTGTCTTACAAGAAGTGACAGTGAGATGAATATTATCAATAAAGATGGAGAAGGAAACAGTACCTTAGTTTATTACTTCTGGCATAATTTTGGTAGGGATTTACATCTGACTGCCTGACCTTTGTCTTTGTGGAATATGAAATTATTATATTATACAGATTATTATTGTATTATACAGATAATGCCCCAGAATGTGGGAATTTGCCTGTTTCTAAAAATGGGTTCAGATAAACTCAGTTATGAAGCTGATTAACAAGTTCTTTGAAAATATCATGAGGGCAAGTTACTTGAGTCTACTTTTTGGAAAATGTTGAATTTGAAGAGCCTATGCTTTGTTTTATTACTATTATAATCCTATACTTTTTTAGTATTCCATACTTACTTCTTTAGATCATGGACACTTCTTCACTATGTGTAGTTTCATCTGTAATTCATTTACAATTCTAATTCCTATCAGTTCACTTTTCTCAGGATGGGTTTTTTTTAATACCTTGTTATTTTCTTTAACCATATTATCATTGACTCGTTTGCCTCTTCTATCTGTCACTGACAGATTTTAATTTGAAACTCATATTCACTGCCCTTTATGTTCTCATTTTCAGCCTCATCTATATTTTTAAGTATTTTAACATTCAGGAGAACTTGCTTTGCTCACTTGTGGGAAAGTATAATTTACTCAGACAGACCCACACAGAAAGGAGAAAAAAACCTAATTTTTAATTCCTTGTAACAAAATATTGATTAGACAATATCAGTTAGAAAAATTAATTTATATCAGAAAAAGTTGGCACTAAATTTCTAACTTCAGTTGAAACTAACTTCAAATGATAACTAGCATGTTCCTTTAAAGCCCCCATAATTTAGTAGACATGACTGTTTTAATGAAGAGATTAGTTTTATACAAATTTCCTATAGAGATGTTTTATCAAGTAACAGTGTTCACACCTCATTTTGTGCTGGAATTTTTCAGTGTTACTTTCACAAGACAAAGACCCATGTCACACCTTTTGGAGAGCCTCAGAACTTGATATGGTGTCAGGGGCTCTTTTGCAGATTCACCAGCAGTAGGTTGGCATCATGGACACTTGTCCACTATGTGGGCAGGACATTATATAGAGCTCTTATCTTTTTTTGAAATTATAATAATTAGCCTTTTCAGCATCTTGCATCTCTCAGAATATCCTTCCTTCTGTGCTCTAAATACCAGTTCTTGCTAAACGAACTTCTACATTATGCATGGAAATAAGGATGGGCTGTGCTTTTTGGGAAAAGTCCTAAACTGTCAGACTGCACATGAAGCCTGAGAGCAGGAGTTGCTCTGGTGAGGCTCCATCTGGGAAGGCAATCCATGCATATGGAGGAGAGGTCATAACCTGAAGATTAACATGATAAAACACTGCTGCAAATTTTCAGCTGGGAAGACAGAATTGCTCTCAACTCAGACAATAAATTAGATGACGATTCACATGCAGGGTTAATGGTGATATCTGTGGTGTCAGAAGCTCGCAGTAATTACAGCTGTGAAGATGGGCTCTGTTGCAGCTGGTACAACAGTTCATTATTTGGTGCTGCTGGAAGTTCCTTCCAGAACACTGCAGCTGAGGTCTCACACGAGGAACGCTGAAACCATCTTCTGTCTTCCTGTTTAAGACTTGTTATCTCTTTAATATCTGTGCCAACAGGAGAAGGAAGGAA
>VZTJ01002533.1:130945-145854 GCA_013397795.1 Orthonyx spaldingii | reverse complement strand
AGAAAGAAAAGAAAGAAAGAAAGAAAGAAAGAAAGAAAGAAAGAAAGAAAGAAGAAAGAAAGAAAGAAAGAAAGAAAGAAAGAAAGAAAGAAAAAGAAAAAGAAAGAAAGAAAATCTAAAAGCAGGATGCCTGAATGGCTGACCATTTTGCTGTCAAAAGACCCGTCCCTATATTCAAGGCCAGTTCTGTTCTTGGACATACCAATATGTGATTGGGAAAACCTTTCTTCTGAACACAGCATGTGAGTGAAATGTTACCAGAAAGTGTTTGCAGGATCATGATGGTACCCAAATATTCCTCTTATAAATTGCCAGTCATTCTTTTTTTTACTGACAGTTCATTTTCCTTCCTTTATTTTTCTTTTATTTTTTCCCTTTGGCTTTAGAGGATCATTCAAGTAGGACACAGATGCAATTCCCTCATGTTAAAATTACCAATGACAGAAAAACCCAGTCATGATTGTACACAGAAGAGGAATGACTTCATATTTCATGTGTAATCACAGAATCATGGAATGCTTTGGGTTGGAAGGGACCTTAAAGATCATCTATTTCCAACACCCTGCCAGGGGCATGGATGTCACCCACAAGTGCCATCCACTGTAGGAGAAGATAACTTTCTATAAGACACAAAAAAATCTGTGTCTGCCTTGTGCACCTTCCTTTCATCCTCCTTTCACACAGTTAAATACTACAGATCTCTTTACCTGCACTGATGTCAGTAGGAATTTGGACAGAAAATCACAGAATTCCAGAGGGGTTGAGGGTCACCAGGAAGAACAGTGCAACACCTGATGCATATTTAGGTAATCTTCAGCCCAAAAAAGCCCAGCTAGGGAAGGTCAGCTCCTTCTAGTGGGAAACTCTGGTGTCAGGATGAGGAATCCTGCCTAACATGGCCTGGGGTAGAGGTTCATGGTCTTCCCAGTGATGCTTTTATTTCAGAACTGAAATGTCTGTCCCACCTGTGCCATCACAGGTAGGCAGCCCTGCCTCAGAGGGGTTCCTGCCAGAGCAAAGAGTCAGGGACACTCCTGAGGGGACACAGCCTGTGCATGACCCTCCCCAGTGCAGTGACACAAAGTACAGCAGAGGGAAACCAGTAAGAGGCAGGGACCAGCGGGGTAAAACCAGTAGGAAGCAAGGTTTGGCAGGAAGAAACCAACAGGAAGCAAAGGGCGGCAAACAGAAACTAATAAGGACATAAAGACAGACAGAATCCCTTATGGACAAGACCCCAACCTCCT
This sequence comes from Orthonyx spaldingii, assembly GCA_013397795.1. Lineage (NCBI taxonomy): Eukaryota > Metazoa > Chordata > Aves > Passeriformes > Orthonychidae > Orthonyx > Orthonyx spaldingii. Next base: position 144,607 of record VZTJ01002533.1, on the reverse strand, counting down.
GTGCCCCTTTATCTCACCAAAGGGATTAGGACAGACCAAGTGTGATGTGTGATAAAAATAAGGTATGTTGAGACTGGGAATGGGCAGAATATGGTGGCTTGAGCTTAAAACGAGACTAGAGAAAGAGGAGAAATTTTGGTTTGCTGAAGTGTTATTTTTTTTATATTGATCTTTCTTTACTCCATGCATGAATGAGTGATTAGAAATTGTTATTAATTTGCAAGTAATTAAATTAATTGTCTGAATTATTACAGTTTTGTCTGCAACAAAGTCACTATATGGTAATTTTTATAATCTTCTTAGTGTCTTGTCTTCTAAGAAGCATTGAATTATTGCCTGGAAGGTCCTAGCACTGCATGGGGAGCACAAGGACATTTGCTGCCTTACTTAGCTCCCTGAGTACAGTGTGGGACTATGGCTGTTGTCACCAGTGTCACATCCTGAAATCAGCCTGTTTAATCAAGAGAGCAGCATGGTCACAGAGATCCATAAATTGACACTGAAAACAGGAGGTGGGGCAGAATAAGAATTTCCTCTCAAATCAGTTTGCTTTTTGAACTAAAACTACACTTTACAAATACAAAATCAGTAATTACCTGTGGAATCATTTGACTCTTGAGCACTGAACTCTGCAACAAATAAAGTCAGGAAATATTGAGGTAAATGTGCATTTGCATTTATACTCTAGCACATCCTTACACCTCTAACACAGAGGGAACTTCGGGGCAGCTGGAATGTTCATGAAAACTTTTCTGTGACCCACCCTTTACATCCTGCCTGGGATATTATTTACTGGGATACAGTCTCTCACTGACTGTCCCCTTGGGCCTCCCTCACAACAGGATTGCACTGAAGCCCACCCTCCACAACCAGAACAAGCAGCTGGCCTCAGTCAGTCCTGACCCTACTGCTGCTCTTCAGGAATCATTCTCCCTGCTCATAACTCTCCTGTGCTGAACTGCGCTCCTATCAGCAAACTTCTTGGTGCAATTAGCTCTAGACCTGACAAACCTCTTTGTAATTTGCTAAACTCTTTCTTATAGGTCCAATATTGGCCTACAAGTCTGTTTTTGACAGTACTCTCAAGGTGACCTCTGAGGACAAACTCAGATATAATACCTGGAGATTTTCCAAAACAAAACAAAGAGATTCTGATTGCATTCTTACCATTAACTTATATTTCTGTTCCTAAACCTATTCTCCAAAGCACTATCTTTCTTGTTTATGTTGTGCCACCACCTCTGGATAATAATATCATCAGTGGTTGAAATTAGTCAGGGTTTCTTTGAATTAGGCTTCACTTTCTTTGAATAAAGGAAAATCAGTTTCTGGACTCAAAACCAGACTGGGTACACACAACAGCAATATCACCCCTAAAAGTCACAACAGCAACATTTTCTTTATGAGATTGTCAACACTCTGACTCAAACATCATTTGGAAGTCAAGAGGTTCAGCCACCTCCTCTGGGTGGTCCCTTCCAGCAACGGGAAAAGCATCCAGATCCCTCCTGAGTGCACAGGAGAGTCAGATGCAATCACAGTTGGAGCAATACCATGTTTACAGTCTTGTTTCAAGCTGTGTTGGTCAGGCTCAGTGCTGCCTCACAGGGAGTTGTGAACACACGATCTGGCTCACAATATTCCCTTTTTACCATGCACGAGCTTCCCCTTCACCACCCTCACACCCTTCCAAATAAACAGCTCATTTCTGGGTACCATTTCCCCATCAGTACTGGTTTTGCTGGTTTTACAGCCTTATTTGGTGTTTATGCTGTAGTTTCCCTGATAACTTCTGACTTTGACAGTGATTTTGTCAGGCTGTTGCCTGTCCTGTTATCTGCAGCATCCTGCTGTTTCTCATTTTGCTGTCTTGTTAGTGGCACCACGGGTCAGCGTGGGCCATCTGCATACACACTGCTTCCCGTTGTAATCTGCAGCATCCTGCAGCTCCTCGTGTCTTTATCTTGTCAGAGGCACCACAAGACAGAGTGAGCCATCTGTACATACATCTTAACACATACCTGCCTGGGCCATCTGCTGCTGTGTTAACAGGCAGAGGTAAACAAAACATACAGCTGGTGAAAAATAGGCACTTCTTTCGTAAAGTAGATAAAACTGAAAAAATCCTGGCCATTGTATTGAGGAGCCCAGAACTGGACACAGCACAGCAGAAATGGCCTCATTAGGGCTGAGTGAGAGGGAGGATCAGTTTGTTCAACCTGTTGGCCACAATCTTCCTGATGCACCCCAGGATACCATTGGCTCTCCTGGCCACAAGGGCACTGCCAGCTCATGGTCAACTTGTCACCCCCCAAGACTCCCAGGTCCTTCTCTGCAGAGCTTTTCTCCAGTAGGTCAGACCCCAGCCTATGCTGATACTTCGGGTTGTTCCTCCTCAGGTGCAGGACCCAACACTTGCTCTTGTTGGACCCCATTATGTTGCTCCACACTCAGCCCTCCAACCTGTCAAGGTCCAGCTGAATGAATCCCACTTGTTACAGCTGTGTTCTACTGGATCTTGATTTACCTTTGGGATCATGTTTGGGAATCTTGTAATGGTGTTTAGCTGAAGTGAAGTCACAGTGTACTTTGTGTTTCCCACTCAGTTCCTGCTCCAGCTCCCACAACACACTGAAACCCAGTCCCAGACCTACAATGGAACCCAAAAAGAGCAAAGGTTCTCTCCAAGTGGGTGTTTGGCTCTGTGGAACTATAGAGACACCATAACTGCCCTTTCCCATGCAAAGAGGACAGAGTGGTGAGTCCTTCATGAAAGCTGATCACCACAACCTGTACACAGAGGTGCTGCTCTAACACTGCAGCCAGTGCTCTCCTGAAATAAAGCTTCCACCACTCAGCTTTACCAGGCTCTTTCAAAACACCTGATTTATGCAGGTTTTATTTAACATGTGCCACTAGCAAACAATGATCTGTTTGTTTTCACTCAGTACATTTTAGTTATAGTTAACTTCCCAGAGACAAATTTAATTAGTGATCAATTCTCTCTCAATGCTGTAGACTTCAAAAGGCTTTTCCCCTCCCTGGGACTGCACAGTAAAGTGCATTGTAATTAGAAGCAGATGTAAGATCCCTGCCTTTTCTTATTTAGAAAGAATAAAAGACAGGATTAAATTGTTTTCTCCAAGAGGAGTATGAACTAAAAGCAGCACAGTAAATTGTCAAGACTTTCTTAATATTAATGTTTATGTGTTTATAGTCATATCTTTCAGCCAAAATTGTTTTAAGGACCAGCCAAGGGGTCAGTAGTAGCCAAGATGTCAGTCCAGGGGTCAGGCAGAAATAAGCTGCTGAGGCAGAAGCAGAACACTTGATTCAGCTCCATGGACAAGTCACTATCTCTCACTTTGGTTTTTGTCCTGCAGATGAGCCTTTAGGGCCTCTCCTTTTTGGTGTGCATTTATATTACCTAAAGCCACAGGTCTTTGGTTCTGCAGGTTCTTTCTTGCTAGGGAAAATGAAGCTTCTCCAGACACAGACTCTGAGGAGATGAACACTCCAGCTCCTCTGTCTCCTGTCTCTGCTCTGCACCAGGAGATCCCCCCTGGCTATAGGGATATGATCCAGGATAATGTCAGGGGACATCTCATTATACAGGTTATTGCAGCCTCTACCTGAGGTGGTTGTGCCTCTCTGATCCATAAAGAAACACGATTTCTGGAGAAATGATCCCTCTGTGCCCTTGGGGCAGCACAGTAACTCATTGTCCTTTACACCATGCACACACCAAAGCAGTGAAGTGCTGTAAAGCCCAGGATATATATTTTTTTTTTCAGCAGCTCTGGAGCCCTGAGTGTCAATGCTCTGATCCTACAAAGGAGACTGTGTGCACAAGACTTTTTTCCTGGTCTTGGTCAAACTGACTGAGAAAGGCTGCCAAGCTGTGCCCTGCAAGCAAAACCTCTGTGCACTGCCTGCAGCTTCGCCTGGGGAAATGCCATAAAATCTTAGCAAGAAATATTTCACTTGTGTGGGGATTGTATGTCAGAGATAATGGGTCTAGTTTGAGGATGGCCTTTTACAGAAAGTTTAATATCATGCACTGAGCTCCTGTGATGGGTCTTTTGCCTTTTACGCTTGCAAACAGTATCCCTGAGGCTATGCCATCAACTGACATGCAGGGAATTGTTTGAGGTTGTCTCTGCCTGACAAAGTCATGATTTAATCTCCATCCATTACCTTGATAAGCCTGAAAATAAGCTGCAGACACTCCAGAATGTTCTGGGATGCTTCTGATGTGTGTAGTGTCAAACCCTTTCCTTTTTAATAAAGGAAATGCAAATGCTGCCTTGCTCAGCTTGGATTTTTATTCAATGCATTAGGATTAAGCCATCTGTAGAACTCATATTTCTGCTACTGGTTTGTTCAAAGAAGAGGAAATACCATTTCTGTTCGTTTTAAGTGGTGCATTTATCGGAAAAAAAATTCCAGGGATTCTTACCAAAGTATTCAAACAGTGTTTTAAGCCTTAAAGCAATGCTTGGCTAGATCTACTCTTCCAAGAACACACTACCAATCAATTCTTAGAGTAATTTAAGATCAAATCTTGCTCACTTTTGTGACCATTCTGTATCGGTCACCTTTATGAAAGGCTTCAGAAGTTCAGCTCATTATAGAGTGGACCAGTTGCCTACGAAACGATGTGTAAGCATTTTCCACAGGTAACCACTGTCTGATATAATCTCTTTTCCAGCTGCCCAGACATGTTCTGCATCACAGGCTGTACCAAAGGTTAGGATGAACCCTCATGCCAGACACAGCTAGGTACAAACCTCTTTTCCATCCGTTGTCAGACATGAAAGGTGATGTTCTATTCGCTTCCACTTCAAAACTTCATTGTACTTCAACAAAAATGTCTCACATGACCATTTTATAGACATGCAGATGAGGTCTGGAGTGTTCAGTCAATTCTCGTTGTGCACCAGCAGGAGGTTTTCCTTTGACTGGGAAGCTTCAGGGGCTGCCTTTACTCAATTCATGATAGGTATCATGAGAGGTTCCTTAGTCAAGGTACCAAAGCTTACAATCACAAAGTATCCACTCCCTGTGGAACGTGTAAGAGGACATAAGAGAAATTAATTTTTACAGATGATGACAATGCAACACTAAACAGGGCAGTGAATTTTGCAGGGACACAGCAGAGCAGTCACAGGGTTCAAATAGCACATTTCTCTTCCCATGTAGTCATTTAGACATGCAGAGAACAGAATTCCTCTGGGACAGGGTTCATATAAAATACATTATTTACAAAAGGTGACCCTGACTAAGTAGCTGACCTTTGTGGGTAGGATTGCAAGGATAGGGACCATGCTTCTGAAATAAGCATCTGAATGCTGCCTGAACTGGCTTTTGATGCTTTTTGACTTCTCCAGTCTGACTTTGGATATGTGAAATCACAAAGGCAGTATGAGTAGTTTTTGACATACAAAAATTCACTCTTTGATCTGAGGGAGAAAAGAATAAAGTTTATGAATGCCCTTCATTTTTTTTATTTTTTTTTTTTTGTTGTTGTTGTTAAATCAAACATTCCTTACAATGATCATGTGATATAGTAGTTTTCAGACTTCTCGTGTTTGTAGCGAGGGCAGAGAATGTTGCTGTAGAGATATGTGTGGAGCCCTAATGTCATGTTTTTCCCCATCACCAAACCCTGGGTAGCACCCTTCAATTGCAAATTTGACATCATAATTCCTCAGGACTAGTTAGAAAAAGCACAACTGAGAGTGCAAAAAGATTAAATGTTTTTTGTGTTTGAGTTCTTTCCATCATTACTTTAAAAAAAACCCAAACCCTCAGACACCTTCTTGTTAGCAACTTTTATTTTTCTCCCCCCAAACTTATTTCATTTACTGCAAAATAAGTTTGTTAATCCCTTGATCTAAAAAGCTGACAGCTCATGTATTAATTAGCTACTGAACTATGCTGCTGCAGTGTTTTCAGCTTACAGCCTGTCTCAGTTGCTACAAGTTTGTCTAAAACATTAGTGCTCAGAGTCCCAGCATTTGAAAACTGATTTGGAGGGAGGACAGGGCTGGACAACACTGTGAATTCCACAGCACAGGAGCACACACACGAGGTGTTTTTGTAGAGAGGTGAAAAGAGGGGTCAGCCCAATGTGTCTAGCTTGTGGATGTGAGGCACAAAATCTCTCTGGTTAGGGTTCAAATACGTCACTGTCATTGCTGTGCAATTAAAGCACAAGGATCTTATCAACTGTGCAGCTTGGAGACTGAGCTGCAACTAAAACCGGACTGACTGGTCTTCACACCTTATACTGGAATTTCTGACAGGCCTTCCTGCGTCCTTCATGCTAATGCTGTGTGCAAGTTCTCCACACTAATTTTAATTCAGTCATGTCTGTGAAGGATGTGGCTGTTGCATCCCCAGCCACAGTCAGTTTGTGCAGGAGCCTTGGTTCTGCTGATGGGATACAGAGTCATAAATCAACAGTTTTAGTTTTGTTTGTACCTGTGATATGAGGAGAGGCTGAGAGATATTGGATTCTTCAGTCCAGAGAAGAGAAAGTTGTGGGAGAATCTTAACAATGTGTATAAATACCTGATGGTAAGGGATGAAGAAGAAGATGAAGAAGAAGCAGCAGCCACACTCTTCTAAATAGTGCCTATTGAGAGGGCACGAGGAAGTGGGAACAAATTAAATGTGTGAAATTCCATTTGAACACAAGAAAACACTTTTTTACCGTGCTGATAGTCAAAATCTGAGGCCTCAAATAACGAAACAAGCATGAAACAAACTCAAAACTAATCTCAGATCATGGGCAAGTTAAAGGAAAATTATACAAGACAGGGAAATGCTAAAGAAAAAAACCCCAAAATAAAAAATCAATTAAGTTCACAAATAAGACAGGAAAGAGAATTTATGTGTACAGCAAGAAGGACAATGACCTACTGTTGTGGTTTTGAGCCCAGCTGGAGATAAAACACCACACACTCCCCATTTGAAATCATTCTTCTTCCAGGTCACTTGATAGAGACTTGGTACACTCAGAAGAAAGTTGACTCTACCCCAGCCAAAACCAGCACACCTACCCTGATGATTGCAGCAAATATTTGAAAATGTTGTTGCTTTTAATGAGAAGCAAATTATTAGGAATCAGAGCAGGGTGCTAGGAGACTGCTTTTTCTCTGCCCAATCTATTCTGGAACAATATGAAAATCATTCACAATCAGAGAAAACAGGGCTGGAAGGGTCTGGCCCCAGTCCATGCTCACTGTGGTGTCAACTACACCAAACCAGAGGGCAGAATGTTGGATTCTCTATCCCTCATGTAGACTGTGCCAGGACTTAGCTTTCCTACTCATTAGAAAAGTTTTCTTAATGTCCAGTGGATTCCTGTTTTGTTTCCATTTAAGATAAACTGTGTTCATCTCATTGGGCATGGACAATATATCTGCAGCTATTTATCCAAATTTCTCTTTAAATGTAAAAGTTTCTAGGAAAAAAAAGCCAGCTCCAATTCCTTTGATTGTTTTGGTACTGATTTTTCCCTGGATAAATTTCTTCACAGTGGCTATTGTGGGTCTGTATTTTTTTTCTGGAAATAGTGTTGCTTACACACTGATGTTTCAGCTTGCACAGCATCAAGGCCTTTTCTGCTCCTGACACTGTCCCAATAGGGAATAAGCTGGAAGTGAATCTCTTTTTCCTTTAAAAAAACATTTCTTTTTAATTATTAAACTGATTTTAGCTCAAGCCATGTGTTGGTTTTCACTTTTGCCCTTCCAATTTATTCCCCCATCCTGAGGCGGAGTGGAAGTGGGTTTGAGCAGGTAACTGTGTGGTACTTAATTGTCAGCTGGTGTCAAATCATGGCAGTTTTTTTTCTAGATCACTTAATTTGCAGGTGTTCCCATTTTTGGCAGGCAATACTGGTGTCTTGCCCCACCGAATAGCTGATGAAATGTTTGGAAGGTACATCCTCCCAAAGGACATTCATTGCACGTCATTCTCAAGTAAGGATGGAGCATGCTCTTGTTCCACCAATGTGGTCACCAGAAATGGGGCTCAGTTGACTAAAGTAAGTTGCCTACACCTGCACTAGGATGGGGTAAATCTGACCTTCCTCCTTATGTTGAAATGAGTCGGGCTTCGTGGACTAGACTGAGATAGATACTGATGACAAGGAGACCCTGCAGCCGAGGGTCCTGGGCCAACATCACAGAGATTTCCAAATTATTTAGCTCACATGTGTCCTTAACAGTGACACTTGTGCCCATAAATAGAGCTGTCACTCCTCTGGTACAGGATATTTGTTGGATACGTAGCTATTTGTCCTACCAACATTCTCCTACCCTGGGAATAAGTACCTTTTCCTTCCAATTCAATTACATCTCACTCAGAGGGCTCTACTGTTAATCAGCTGCATGATTTTCCAAGCACACTGTTGAGGTATTGATACACATAACCTTGGGGGTTAAAAAACCTTTGAATGAGCTGACAGTAGTCTTGGAAAACCTCCATGTCTCTCTATTAATTTGGAGCTGTTTGCTCTGGTCTCACCCTAGTGTAATTCATGACAGAATTTGATCCAGTGTAAATAGTGTTTATTGAAAGCAGCAAGTAGCACATGCAACTCATATACTGCGTTCACTATCATTTGTTAATCACCCATTTGAATTCCAGCTGTACTAATATCAAATTCTCCAAGTAAAAACAACATCAGAATAACCGCATAGAAATCGACCTGTTATTTGTTTGCCTGCAAATTCTCTACATCACTTCCCCAAGGAGGTTCTCAAAGCACTTCACAAACATTTCCTGAGCCTTAGTGACAGGCTGCAAGAGAGATAAGAATTCAGGTGAAGATCAGATATTTTTGCAAAAGAAACCCTGTATCTCTCACACAATTTGTGGTCCAATGCAGGGAATACTGAGTTAAACCTTATGTTGGTGTCCTACAGTGATGTTATGGAGACAAACAAGACATTGATGAGAGTCTTTGTTGGTATAAAATTTATGACTCATCTTCTCCTTGTGGAGTTCCAGGAGCACAAACATATTGACATTTTAAAATGGTAGGGCCTTTGGGCATATTTCAGAGTTCTGGCCTGCTGCTTTAGGAAGGCCTGTTTTAGAAAAGAAGCATTTTGGGGTTTTACTTCTGATTGGAAAGGGAGGGATGTAGCTGCATAGCTTTAGATATGTGATGTGGGTTTCTGGTTAGGAACTAGACTCCCAGGAGTGTCAGCAGGGAAACTGTGGTCTTAGGTAGTTTAAACTTGCTTCCTGATGCCGCAGACAGGAGTGGTAGATGTTGTGACTCTCAGTTTCACGTATTTATACATGGCTTTTAATCTTTATCTGAAAAAAATGAAACTGTCCCTTCTGTTGTGGAAAAAATTATAATTAGATTATACTCAATGTGATGTGTCTTGTTACTTAACTTGATCTTATGTAAACTGATGTTTCCTTGCACTCATTATAAAGATATGGTTGTGATTCATGGAAAATTATTTTTGGTACAAAAAGGTTAGTGAGCAGGCTAATGGGGAAAAGATAAGCCATTCTAAAGCAATTAGGAGCACTTGATGTTTATCACTGTTTTCTGCACACTGTGTTTTTGTTTCCTGTTCTAGTACAATTCCACCCAATGTGTCATGGATGGCATTTTTATGACTAAAAACTTTCCCTTGATATGTTGATCTGTTTCCTGCTCTAGCTGTTGTGTTATTTGACATAACTCATAAAGAAGTGACAGATTAAATAACGTTAAGTTCCCTACTTGTTGTGACAGAAGCAGGATGTTGCCCGGCACAGAGACAGCCTGTAGTATAAATATTGCTGACAACTTATGCAAAATTGTGAACACCAGAAAGAGAGATAACTCTTTTGACCAGAAGTTTGTTAGTGCAAGGACAACTGGGAAGAAATTATTTTTCTATAATGGAAACTAGAAGAAACGTCCTAATGAATTAGTGGAGTAGGGAAGGAAGTCTTTGTATTGCTGTAACAAAAAAAGGCAGCTTTTATTCAAAAGGGAGCTTGATCAGTTCTGTGGGAGGTTTATAGTCTCTGCAACATTGGAAGGTGGGATTTGGTGACTTGGAAAGTCCTTTCCAGTCCAGAGTGCCCAGTACACAGCCACTCCTGCTCCTGGACACCATATGTGACACTCAAGCCTGGTAGGACAGTGTGCCACATGCCACCAGCCCCAGGGCCACATAACAAAGCAGCAATGTCACCTGGCACAGAAGTACAGAACCAGAGCAGTGCAGGAGTGAAAGAAACTGTGCCTCTTGTGAGAAGGAGAGGTGTCAGGGTTGCTGATATGGAGTGCATGGTTTCCACATCTCAGCTAGGAGTAAAATGAAATAAACACTTGATTTGAATCTTTAGGGCACAGAAGTATTTGGTTCAAGCACAGTTCAAGGAGCTAAGATCTCACTGTCTTTATGGAGCATTCAACCTATATAAAAAAGTCCATGAAGGAGGAATTTAACTGCAAATGAAGCCTTGAATGTTGTGGTCAAATTTAAGACCCTATGAAACTTGTCTTTCAGTAAAATCAAAATATGGATGTCACACTGGTCACAGAAATGTTGTTGCATCACTACAGCCTGGTTACAACGCAGTGGAGAAAATTCTTTTAACAAAGAAACAGCTTTTTATGTTCTGCTGAGATTCCCAGGGAGCAGTAGTGAGTTCAGGTGGGACAGGAATCCTCTCACAGCCACGGTGAGGCAGATACCAGGAAAATGTCAAGGCTTTGGGCCACTGCTCAAACAGTGCATCTTTGCCCAGTTTTCAGGCCTGCTGTTATTTTTTTATACATCTGCATTGGAACAAAACTGGTAAAAAGCAGGAGTAATCATTATCCACTGCTCCAATGAAAAATTGTTCAGTTGCCAAAAACAACTCAATTCTATGAAAAAAATATCCATTTCCTCTGCTCATTTGACACTCATCACAGATATTATCTTTTTCTTCCCTCTAGGAATCCAGGTGCTTTTTTTAAGAGCCAAATGAGAACTGACAATTTGTGAGCTTTCCCCTGCCTTACCAACTTTTCATCTTCCAGCCTGAGTCACGAAACACACAGTCCCTTCCAGCTTCCCAAGTGGGGCCTCAGTGAGAAACGGGGTTCAGGCTTAAATGAAGGAAGAAATATCATGAGTGTAATGAATCCCACACAGTTCAGTGTCTGAATCCAGGCAGAACTGGTGGTACAGAAAGGATTTATTCTCCTATGAAATCCTGGGTGAGGTGCAGCTCAGCCCTGTTTCCCCCCACCTGCCAAGAAAACATCTGGTTTAGATGGGAAAATTTTTGCAGAATATTATCATGATATGGCTGCTCTGGTCAAGTCCTGCTGGTTCCCACATTGCAGGAATGTGGGACACCTCTGACTGATTGTTTCCTGTATACCTACAAACAAAGGGGTTGGGAGAGCAGCAGGCACATACCAGATCACATATCAGGCAGAGTAAGGCATCAACTTTACCCTGCTCCTGAGCAGACATTTAGTCCAAGGCACAAACTGTCTCTTAAACAAATAAAAAGCATTGCAACTACAAGTTTATTTAACCCACCAGGGAGCCAAGAATACGGCATTGCCTCAAGTGGTTTCTTCTTTAGGGTATACAACTTGGAATAATATTAATTTTTCCAAATTAAAAATTAAAGTGTTGCCATCTGGGAATTGCTTCCTTCCTCTTCCTCCTGCCTTTATCTGCTATTTCTTCCAACAGGAACTTCCAAAGCTTGATCCTAAAATTGGCTGGACCACAGTTTATTGGATGGCAGAAGGTATTTCACACCCTTTAGCCTCTCTAGTGTAATCATAATTTCCTTCAAGTTAATGAATAAATTTCCTGTTATTATATATGCTTTCCTTCTACTGGAGGGAAATAGTGTTATCTCCTTCATGCACATTCCTCAGCACCACATTATTGGAATGCCCCGAAGCACAATTTTATCTATAATAATACAATATTAATTAAAAAAAAAGGGAGCAAAAAAGGCAGCATTTCTCCTTCTCTGCTGCCTGCAGGACATAGATTGAGCTTCTAGGATTTTGCTGCTTGCTTGGAAGGGAGCAGTTTGCATTAGATTTCAGGCACGTCACAATTTATGCAGTGTGTTTTCATCTTGACTTGCTGTAGCAGTAAAGAAAAGAATATCTGTAGGAATATATTCTTCTAGAGCACCTTTTATCCACTGCTCTCCAGGTGCTTGAATCCCAACTGAGTTTTCTGTACAGCACTGGGAGGCAGCAGGCAGAGATTTAAGGGGGAGGAGAGGGGACAGCTGAGGTTTGTTACCTCCTCCCCCTGGTTTCCATCTCCCGTGGAGCAGAGTCTGGGGCTCCTCTGAGGGGATCGGGCTGGCCCAGCACTGCCAGTGGTTGGAGGGGGAGGCTGTACCTGCCCTCATGGCTGGGGATGAGTCACCAGAGCTGCCCAAATCTCGGCTTCCTCAAAAGCCATGCAGGCTCTGAGCATGGTCCCACGCAAGTACCAAACCTCCTGTCACGATTCTCTCTTGTGTGAGATGGGAAAGGTTCTCCAGTGGCAGCAAACTGAGAGCTCCACCACAGAGCAGACAAAAGGATGTATCTAGAAAAAAGAATAAAATCCCACAAATAAACCCCAAAGCTTTCCTTTTGGAAATTTCTTGATGATACTTCAGGAAGTCTGGTTTCCTCTTTCTGTGAAATGTAATGAATAAAGGAAAGACTGAAAAAAATGTAAATTATTTTGCCTTTCTGTTGCCTGTTTTATTCTCTGGCATATATTTTTGGTCTCTCTTCCTTCTTTTCTCATTCCCATGACATATATATATATATATATGTACCTATACATATGTATGCATATGAGCTCCATATGAGCAAAGACATCAAGTTTTACCCTTGAAGGAGAAGAATGAAAGACAGCCAGCTAATTCAAGAGAAGATACTGTTAATTATTAAAAATGTCATTACTTTTGAAAGTATTTCACCTTATCTAAAGGAACATATGAAAGTGGACTGAGCAGTTAATTTGGCAGATATAGTAATAAAATGAGTATCTGCTAGAAATAACCATTCTTTTCCACATATCTCTTTCTTCAAGTGATGCCAGTGAACTCTGGCACTTTTCACTGGATGGCTTACCACCTTTGCTCTTTTCACAGCAGCACTTAGAGGTACAACTGAGAGCATGACAACCCTGCTGGATCTCATGCAGACACACAGCAAGAAATCTTGCATAAACACAGGAAGGGCTTTGCATCATTAATTTCTTAGCAGAATAGAAGAGGCTGGTAATAAACAGGCAGGAAAGTTGAGGTTATTCCTAAAGTCCCAGAGTAGGTCACTGGTAGAGCTGAGACAGGCTTTAGGGGGGCCATGGAGAGGGCACAAAATTTTGGCCACTGGATCATCCTTTCAGACACACCTATGTACACCTCATTATCCTCCGTGGAATTGCAAAGAACCATTTATTTAATAGCACAGAACAATAGTTTCTCTGCTTGAGTTTTTGGTCAGCCTTGAACTGGTCAGGCTGTTGGACTAGATGGTCATTGGAGGTCTCCTCCTAGTGAAAATACTCTTACTGCTCTCCTCTCCTCTCCTCTCCTCTCCTCTCCTCTCCTCTCTCCATTTTATTTCTCATAGGAGCATTTGGTTTGCAATATAGAGCAAAG